>JAWQFJ010007673.1:67500-110754 GCA_034096865.1 Theodoxus fluviatilis
ATTGGGTACACAGGCAAGGCTAGGTAGGGTGTGGGAGGGGGGTGTGGGAGGGGGGTGTGGGAGGGGGAGGGGGGTGGGGGGCTGCACTGGGGGCAGTGTTACAGGAATCCAGGAAGGTGATGGAGCCAACAGCAAGGGAGACATTCAGAAGGAGTTTGAAGAAAACTAATTTTGATGGTGAAAGGAGACGGATGGGAGAGGGGGGCCAGATGACCGAGGAGAGGCAGAGTGATGGGACCTGATGAACAGCAAAGGCTGAGGGAGGGAAAAACCAGAGGAGAAAAATATCTGGAAAAAGATGACGAGTCCATACATTGAGGAAAGCAAGTCAGCAAACAGGAAGGTAGGAAAGGGATTGAATGAGTACAAGGTAAAACAAGAACTGTGGCGAAGCACAGTGTAGGGCTGGGCAAGGGTGCCCAGGGGCAGAACAAGGATTGAGGGGTGTGTGCAATGTCAGGGTGTGTGTGCAATGGCAGGGCATATTGGGAAGGCACTAGACATGGGGGTGGTGGGGGAGTGCAGGTTATGTTGACACGGTCAAATGACAAATCTAGGGCGAGGAAAAACCGCAGAGACTCGCCCTGCAGACTGCTGAGTGCAGGTCTGTGCTGGTGCCATTCATGGTAGAGAGACAGGGACTGGGGAGGTGTGATGATGGGCACAAATGAAGGAAATCAGCTTAATGATCATTACAACAACTGGCTCCAGCTAACACTTGCAACAAAAAAAGTAAATAGTGATACATGGCAAAAATCAAGTGAGATTTGTTGTAAAACATAAGGAATGTGTTCAAAGAAAAGGAATTTCAACATGAAAATATGTTTCTTTCTGACAGTGAAAGTAAAATGATTGGAAATTCCTTTCCAGGAAATGCATACTTACTTTAGTCTATGGGACTTGCCCCTCTTGCAAAGAACCTTCCTGCTGGTGAGGGTGAAACCACAACAGAAACAACCCAGCTCTTTATGCTGTTCAAATAACGTCCAAAAGGTACTCCTTCCAGCTACTATGTATAGAATCATGATTGAGATATGTCTGCATGCTTGACAACATACTTCCATTCCAGGAAGCCTCAAATCTGTCCCAACAGAGAAAGAAAGGAAAAAGGAAAACATCTGATTTCCAATGCAATGGTGGAGAGAGGGTTTCCATCCAAATGAGACGCTGGGCACTTCTGGAGGAAATTTCCACAAAATACCTGAGGACAGATCACAACGCTGCATGCTCACTGATTGGAGTGACGGTCCAGTCATGGTCATTGATCATGGAAAACAAAGTCCAACAAATGGTCAAGGCTGATTAGAGAGTACACAAAGAGCCTGCGTCCCATTGCATACTTCTCACACCACAGCTACAAGGGTGTCCAGAACCACCTTGTTGGTGAGTGTTTCACTTGGTGGGGGGTGTCTACTTTCAACATGTACACTAACTGCTTGTCTTGGTCAAGTCAAAGGTACATAGTGGAGTGGATTTACAGTGCAAAGAAGGTGTTAGTTCACTAAAGCATGCTTGTGTTTCTTTCTACATGTGTGAAAAGATTACCCTACTGACATTTTTGGCAAGAACCACAATTGAAAACTACAACCCTTATTCATAGTGACCTCCAATTGCACAGGGTTTAAATCTGTTTTGTCACTGACACAATTCAAATGGTCGTTTGTAAAATCATCAAACCACACATGGATTATATGAAGGAGATAAAAATGCAAGATAAAAATTTCAGTCATGCAAGCTAACTTGTTAAAAATTTACAAGTTGTATTTTTTTTCTTTGAAGCACTTTTTGAGAATGGTTATTGCAGTCATCCCTTTACATTTCAATCCCTCAAGTGTGGCTATGAACAACATTTCTAAAGATATACATTACTTGTGAAAAGAAGCATGCCTTTTTTGTGATGAGTTGTCATTTGTCTACCAGTACCCAATACGTGTCCTACCAAGTGACTAGCTTGTAAATGCCTTCACAACTAAGTGGCCCAACAACATGATACACGACCACACTAATATCATTCATCCAGTAATTACAAATCTACCCCAGCTGTCCTCCATTGGCCACACGGTCCACCGCTGGCTGTCCATGCTTGTGACTGGAACTCTGGGAAAGTGCAGTGAGAGCTGCTTGCTGTGTGTGTGGAGCACAGCTCTCGCTGCTTCCTTGGTGGAGCAAAGTAGACAAAGCCTTCTCTGATACAGAGTATCAAACACGGGGACTGGGCCCCTCCAACTTGCGAGTCTTGCAGCAGCCATAGAACCCTTCCCAGCTGTCAGTGTCCCCCCCCCCCCCCCCCAAATCTGCTGCAAAATGTCAACACAGTTAAAAAAGCACTCCAAAGCAGAACGCTTCAAGCTTGAATTGGAATAAAAGGTGCGTCCTCCACCTGCCGCTAGGTCCAGGTGAAAAAACAAAGAGCAGCTTAGCTTGAAGCTGAGATCAATCTCAAGACAGCTCCACACTTCCTGGCAACGAAAGCGGAGTTTTTCCCTTCCTGGGGCAAACTCCTTCCACCACGAGACAAGTAGCCTGAAATGCGTTCTACAGCCGGCCTGGGGCAGGCTCTTTCGCAAGCAAGGCAAACCTCCCAGTCAGGCAACCAGAAGACTGGTCACCCCGTGCTTGCTCCCCACACCGATGCGTCCCACTGTCCTTTGCTGATGCGTCCAGAACAGAGCACGCCGAAACGATGATATGAACGATGACTGTGACGATGACTGAGCTTGATGATGATATGTGTGATTGCCCACAAAGCTTTCACTTGTTTGCTCCACTCCCTGCTTCCTCAAGTTTCGTGAACGGTGGAGAGAGATCCACAACATCCGCCCCCACAGAAGATGGATAAACTATCCAAGCACGGGCTTCTCATCAGATGGCTGTGACTGGCAGCCGCCGCCCCTCCATGACTGCACCTGGTCAGGAATGCTGGCCGCGGTGTGCAGGGGCTGCCTCCAGGTACTTATGTCTTGATAAAGAGCGCAGGTAGTAGTCCAATGAACAGCACAGGTGTTACCATCCTGATGAAGAACTCAGGTGTTGCCATCCTGATGAAAATCTCGGGTGTTACCATTCTAAAGAAGAACTGCGTAATAGTTCTGATGAAGACAACAGGTGTTACTGTCCAATGACGGGGCTGTCCAGGTGACAGGATGTGGGGGGTGCCATGAGCTGGGATGTCTCTCCTGGCCAAGACCATTGGGAAGGCCAACACAGATCCAGGCAGAGACCAGGAACCACAGCATGGCCAGGCAAGACAGCTTTTAGATCCACAGAGATGCAGAATGATGCACGAGCTGGACTTGTTCACACTACACTCACTTGTACAACTACAGGATAAGATATTCCTTTGCATGCAGAACTGCTCTGTCCTTCGTGACAGGAAACTTGAGCTTTCATCTCAGGGGTGCATGGTTTCCATCCAAGTGCACTTTGATGATAAACACCACACTGATACTTTCACTCAACGTTACCAATTCAAGGGAATCTCCAAACCAGCTCTTCATTTGCGGACCTTTCCACATCAGCACCAGTAGGGTGTGGTAAACCGATAATGTGTACTTGCAGTACTTAAAAATCACATGTGACCTTCCTACCTACGTATTACACACACATAAACCTGTTCCAAAATGGTTCATTTACAGTTTGGAAGCTTTTTCATCAGACTTTCATTATGATTTATGTCTACTCTAAAAACATCTAACCTAATCTTTCTAAATATGTGCATCATTACCTAGACGAGTGCATGTAGTGGCCTTCATCATTCTAATTAATGATTCCTGTAGCTTTGGGGAAAGCAGTGCATCGTTGGTGACCTCAGGGGTTGTAAGGAAAATCCTATGACCAGATGTGTTTTCATCGTTAAGCATCTGCAGTGGTTCCACTTCCTTCAGCAGACAAGTGTCCAGCACTCCAGCGCAGCCTTTAAGCACCCCAGCGCAGTTCTCCACTACAACAGCTCCAGCATCTCTGGCATCCCCACACTGGGCAGCCTGCACTTGCACTCCCTGGAGGCTGACCACACAGACACAGTCCCCACTTGGCAGTCCTAAGCCATCAGTGCAGATGC
Source organism: Theodoxus fluviatilis (assembly GCA_034096865.1). Classification (NCBI taxonomy): domain Eukaryota; kingdom Metazoa; phylum Mollusca; class Gastropoda; order Cycloneritida; family Neritidae; genus Theodoxus; species Theodoxus fluviatilis. Next base: position 71,561 of record JAWQFJ010007673.1, read on the forward strand.
AGACAGACGTACAACTTCCTTTCCACTGCTGGCTGACCCGTCCGCACTGCTGCCCTTGGAAATCCTGCCACCGTGAACTGCCTGACAGACAGCAAGCCACAAGTGTGACACGTGCCTCAAGAAAAGTCCACCGCGGGCGTTTCAGGGGAAGAAGGGGGTTGGAGGCGGCCAACCGCCATGAGGTCACTGAATCACAGCCTGGTGACCAGGGGCATGGCAACCAGCCATCCATCCACACTGTCCTGTAACACAAACAACACACTTTAAAAACAGTCCTGTAACACAAACACACTTTAAACACACTGTCCTGTAACACAAACAACACACTGTAAACACACTGTCCTGTAACACAAACAACACACTTTAAACACACTGTCCTGTACCAAACAACACACTGTAAACACACTGTCCTGTCACACAAACACACTTTAAACACACTGTCCTGTAACACAAACACACTTTAAACACACTGTCCTGTAACACAAACACACTTTAAACACACTGTTCTGTAACACAAACACACTTTAAACACACTGTCCTGTAACACAAACACACTTAAAACACACTGTTCTGTAACACAAACACACTTTAAACACACTGTCCTGTAACACAAACAACACACTTTAAACACACTGTCCTGTAACACAAACAACACACTTTAAACACATTGTCCTGTAACACAAACAACACACTTTAAACACACTGTCCTGTAACACAAACAACACACTTTAAGGCTATGTTTCACTATCAAAGAGGGGGTCATTCAACGCAGCTTTTTTTCTTGTTTTTTGTTGTTGCACATCCTCATCCTGTTAAAAAGAAGGTATTCTACAATTATTTCAAAATTGTAACCCCCCAAATAAATAAGTTTGATGGGTGTTTATAACAACATTTCATCGTTTTTGCAATGTATTAGTAACTCAGTTTAAGTATCTTCCCTTGCTCTGGGGAGTCCCAAATTGTGACCATAAGGCCATTATTATAAGGTCTACTATGTAGCAGAGAGAAAATAAGGACAAACAATATGTATGTATTTCAAAACTAATTTTATTCACTCTATGTACATCCGCATGCTAAATTTTGATGAAGATTAAACTTTGTGGTGTTTTATAGGCATCTCTATTAAATTTAGACATGAAATGTTTCTGTGGATGATAAAAGTGACACATTGTGAAGTTGGAGTAAAATTTTCAGGGGTTTCCTTCCAAAATTGACTAAAATATGAAAACACTAATGATGTGACATGCGCGCAAATACAGAATTTGAGAAAAATGCAAATTAAAGTTATTGATGTCAAAATGGCTCTTAGAAGTAGCTTACAGATGTTTAGAAGCCACTTGACAGGTATGCAGGGCCTCTCCTTCCTCTGCAGAGCTCTTTCCATCCTAGCTTTGGCCAATCTCTGTTTTTTTTCCTTGTCTCTCTCTCCTTGTTGTTTACTATCCATGTGAACAACTTGACAGCCATGTGAGCACTCGACCACCATGTGTCTACCCTTTGGAAGTCTTTCAGCAGCCAAGTACTTCAAAGTGGCCTTTAATTCAGCTTTGAGCTGTTATACTGACAGCAGGACAGTCACTTGTACTGTTCTTGGATAGAAAATCTTTCTTGGACACAAAACATGCACAAAAATACTAAATATGAGAAAATCTGCAAATAAAAATGATAGAAATCAAAAGTCTCTTGGATGTAGCTTACAGATGTTTAGAAGCCACCAGAGAGATATGCAGGGCCTCCCTCCTTCCTCAACAGAGCTTTTCTCACAGAGATGTCCAGAGTGACATCCTCCTGCAGTTCTGGATAGAGTTTTTTTGGTAGGCCTCTCTCACTCGCTTGACAGCCTTTGATCTCACACGATGCTGATGATCTGCCATGGAATCAAAGATTTGGTCACAGTGGTTGTGGTAGGCACTGGGTTGTATTCCAGGCAAGTTCATATATTCACAGAACTTGTTGAAGTTGTAGACACCAAGTCCTGACAGCATGCTAGCAATAACTGCTCTTCTGTTTACCTCGATGGCTTTGCCAGAAGTCAGTTTCTTGCTTGTGTGCCGCTTTGATATAAAGGTCTGCATCACACGCCTTGCAGAACAGGGTCATTGGGACGGACAAACCTTTGATCTGAGAGCCATCACATCTAATTTCAACAGTCTCAAGTCCACACTGAGGGCACAATAAAAGTTTTATCAGTTCATTCAGCTCATCAAAGTCAACAATTGTTCTCAGATGCGAGGAAGCAGTAAGCTGAGCTTTTGAGTGGTGCACGTTCTTTCACACACCTTCACTTCAGTCCCGTTGCTTGAATCAGACTCCTCACCGAAGCGTAGAAGTTTCCCACCGGGTCCTGGTACGGCAGGTGGTGTAGAAGGACGTTTCAAAGACCCTCGGTCCAGATGAGGTGCTTGGTTGGGGAGATCTCGATCTCTCATGAGGCACCGTTGACTTGCTCGCTCCTGATGTTGATGGTTGTGCGGACTGCGAAGGAGAAGCAGCGGGGAGGTCTGGCTTTTGTGTCTCCCAGCGTGTCTCTCGAGCTGCGGCGAGCTGCTTCTTTTTTCCGAAGACTTTCTGCGTTGATACTGCACCATCAGTTGCTTTTTTCGACCCATGATTTGCGAGTAACAGGCACAAACACGATCGAAGCGAGAATCGATTTAACCGGAGGCTGCCATGTTGTTTACGCTAGGAGCCAATCAGGCCGCGTTATTTGGTCATGTGACCTGTTTCAGCCAATGTTCTCCTAACTTTCTTGAACTCCTAAGCGATAGAAAACGGCTTCTGATTGGCGTATATCAATAGCTACACCCAAGCATTGTTAATATTCATGAGGTGCAGAGGATAGCCGTTCCAACGGTATACGGCACGCGGCAATCACACGAACGATCGTCTCTCTGATCGTTGAAGGAAGAGAGTGAATTTTGCGAATCAATAAAGCTTGATTATGATTAAAATACGTCATAGCACTCTTGAATTGTGCGTTTTTTGGTACTTTTACACGTAACTTGAACCAAATGAATAGCAGAGTCGTGTTCTACGATGGTTCGAGAGTGAACTGACGCCAAAATCTAAAATTTGACGATTTTGTCGTTTGGACCCCCATTTTCAGTGAAACATAGCCTTAAACACATTGTCCTGTAACACAAACAACACACTTTAAACATGCTGTCCTGTAACAAACACACTGTCCTGTAACACAAACAACACACTTTAAAAACAGTCCTGTAACACAAAAAACACACTTTAAATACACTGTCCTGTAACACAAACAACACACTTTAAACACACTGTCCTGTAACACAAACACTTTAAACACACTGTCCTGTAACACACACAACACACTTTAAACACACTGTCCTGTAACACAAACACACTTTAAACACACTGTCCTATAACACAAACAACACACTTTAAACACACTGTCCTGTAACACAACACACTTAAAACACACTGTCCTGTAACAAACAGCACACTGTCCTGTACACACAAACAACACACTTTAAACACACTGTCCTGTAACACAAACAACACACTTGAAACACATTGTCCTGTAACACAAACAACACACTTTAAACACACTGTCCTGTAACACAAACAACACACTTTAAACACATTGTCCTGTAACGCAAACAACACACTTAAAACATGCTGTCCTGTAACAAACACACTGTCCTGTAACACAAACAACACACTTTAAAAACTGTCCTGTAACACAACAAACACACTTTAAATACACTGTCCTGTAACATCAACAACACACTTTAAACACACTGTCCTGTAACACAAACAACACACTTTAAACACTGTCCCGTAGCACAAACAACACACTTTCAACACACTGTCCTGTAACACAACACACTTAAAACACACTGTTCTGTAGCACAAACAACACACGTTAAACACACTGTCCTGTTACACAGATACACAGCACTTGCTGTAACACACACAACCCACTTCAAAGTGGGTCTGCACTGCCCTTACCACCGACACAGCGCACTTTAAACAGAGAGGATGAAGATACAGTACTTAAAAGCAATGTCACCCATTCCAGACCGACACAGCGCACTTTAAACAGAGAGGATGAAGATACAGTATTTAAAAGCAATGTCACCCATTCCAGATTCTAATACCACTTAACACATCCACCTGATATCTGGCAACGGTCTGCCATAGCCCAGACGCATCATGGTGGTACACTTTCCATGGTTTTAACACAGCACAGGCTATAAGTAGAGGAGCTATTTAGAGGAGCTATGCGTTGCCTCAGAAGGATCCTGGGCATCAGCTGGCATGACCGCATCCCCAACAAGGACGTACTGGCGCAAGCAGGTATTCCCAGCATATTCGCCATGCTCAGCCAGAGACGACTTAGATGGCTGGGTCACGTCAGCAGGATGGATGACGGCCGAATACCCAAAGATGTGCTGTACTGCGAGCTCGCCACGGGATCCAGACCTGCAGGAAGACCTCTCCTCTGCTACAAGGACGTTTGTAAACGTGATATGACGGCGGGAGGCATCAACCCAGCAGACTGGGAAACGGTGGCCGCTGACCGCAACAGCTGGAGACACGCCGTCAAGACTGGCATCCAGGCCAGCGAGAGGAGGAGACGGGAGCAGTGGGAGGAGAGGAGAGAACGCAGACGACAGAGGATAGCGTCGGCATCCACAGAGCCACGCCAAGACTTCACTTGCGACAAGTGCAACAGAGCCTGCGGCTCAAGGATCGGGCTCTACAGCCACAGAGTACGCTGCCTCTCAACCCCGGACTGACCAAACCTGGCGCACACCCCCATAGTCTCACGAGACTGACGGATGCCAACCATGTAACCATGTATTCAGAATGAAATGCATGAGAGGCAAAAGTACTAGATGAATTGAAGGGAAACCAACAACGAAGTACAATACACAAAGAATAACAGTAAATTAAAAGACAATGAATATGGTGTACTTAGTAGTACAAGAGCTGCTGCCAAACCTGGACATTCACAGAAACACAGCCGATACCGGGAATGGATGGTGAAATGGAGGGTGAAATGCAGGCAGACAGAGTGCAGGAATGCAGGCAGAGTGCAGGGGGAGATGAGGGAGGACAGAGGGGTTTCAGGCAGGACAGTGCAGGCAGGACAGTGCAGGGGGGTCACAGCGTCTATGTCCATGTTTCTATAGTTTCTATGAATTGCCCAGGTGCATCAACACAGAGCAGTGCAGTCACAACTTACAGTCTCTTTAGCATTACCTACACCTGCAGCACTTCAGTTTCACAGCGTCAAGGCTACTGTATGCATTTTGATTGTACTGGTAGCAAGACGAGTGCTGGTCAGAACAGAGCATAAACATGCGGTAAAGGGCATTCTCTATAAGAAAACACTGAAGCAAGCTGACACCCAAAGACTCAAGAGAACAGAAAAACTTCTATCACTAATTGACAGTCATTTATCTGAGACACCACTCCGCACACTCACCTGCCCATTAAAAATAGATAATCCCGCTGCTGTCAGCACCTTCTGCAGGGGGGTTGGGGGGGCCAGGGGGAGGGTTGGAATGCTGGGAGGAGGGGGGTTGTGCTGGAGGGGGGTTCTTCGCAGCTGCCGGAGAAGGGCCTTTGTTCTTGCTCCCAGACAAGGAGGAGGAAGAGGAAGAGTTGGAGGACTCAGCAAGATGGCGGAGGCCTGCCAGGGAGGGGGCGCTGTGGCTGGGGGGGTTGCGGCCCAGGTGTGGGGGTGGGGGTTGGTGTGACAAGCTGGAGCCACCTCGGGGTCCAGTGGAGGAGGCAGGGGAGAGGGAGGAGGAGGGGTGTGAGCTACTGGCCAGCTTGAAGGGCAGCACCTGCTGGGTGCCAGTCACAGTCACGGCACCACCCTGCTGCTGCTGCAGGGCGGAGGATGAGGATGATGAGGACAACATGGATCCTGCTCCACCAAAAGCAGTGGCACTGGTGGACACGTTCCCCGACAGCTTGAGGGGGAGCTGCTGCACTTTGACCCCACCGATCTTCTGCTCGTTCTTGGCAGAGAGCAAGTGCATGGGCAGGTTGCTCTTGGGGGCAGGGCTGTTGCTGAAGCTGTGGATGTTGGCCATGGAGTGGCGCGGCTGTCGACTGAGACTGGGGTTCTTGGTGCCAGGCTCCAGCAGCGCCGGCTGTTGCGACAGGCTCTCAATGTCCGACGACGACACAGTCTGGTAAAAGTCCGCCGACTGCGAGCGTCGATGCACCACCTTCTCTCCCTGGCCGCCCCACCGCCCCGGACTGATCTGGGGGACAGGAATGGGGGCTGCAGGGTTGGCAGGGGCAGGCTGGGGGGCCGCCACAGTGGAGGAGGATGAGGACTGTGGAAGGCCACTGAAGGATGTGGAGCGAGAGGAGGTCTGCTGCTCCCTCAGCAAGTCTATCTGGCGCTGCAGTGTCTCACGCTGTCGCTTGAGCTCCTCCCGCTTGGCCTGGAGGTCGGCCTGGAGACAGAGAGGTAGCACGTCACCCAGCGCCATGGAGACAGTTACACGCAGCACTCAGCTCAGCAACTAGGAATGCCCAATAACATCAAACAGCAATGAAAAATAAAATGTGTGTATGTGACCCTAACCTTTCCAACCATTTCAAGCTACAGGATCCTCCTTATTTCTCTGTCTGAAAGCAATGAGGCATTTCAGTCTGTAATTGCCACTTATACGACTCAGACGTGAACTCTCCATGTTATTCAGTTGAAATGCACTGCAATCAATTTGACTCATGAACATTTCATACAATGTAAGCAATGTCCATAGGTCTGGACAATTTTCTGTGCAAATCAGATGGTGTCATGAGAGGAAAGATGGAGAGACTGTCAGCATGGCCTGACCACGCTGCCCGAGGGCCGGGCCAGGTCGGGTCATACCTCCTGTTTCTGGAGGATCTGCCTCTGCTGCTGCACTTCTTCCCGCTCCCTCTGCAGCGCTGCCCTCTCTCGCGCCTTCTCCTGCTCCCACTCCTGCTTCTCTCTGGAAATGTTTTCCTGCAACAGGCAACGCTCCAGTAAGCCACATGGCCCTTGCTGTCCCCACAGCACCTGGGCTCCATTAGCACTTAACACTGATTTCTTTCCTGCATTCGCAACCTTTCAAATGTAATAAATTTTAATCAAATCTTTTCATCTTCATTTGTATTCTCAAGTCAACTTACTCGAGCTTTATTACTTCAGCTTCAACATCCATGCCACTTACAGGCAGATTTAAGTTAAAACATGAGGTTTAAAAGTGGCTAAAACTGACCAACAAACATCATGCATGGAAAAGCCCCACACTGTACATGACTAATTACAGACACTGCAGCAAACTTGGCCTCCCTGCCATCAGCAAGTAATGAGAAAGCCACCGCCAGCCTCCCCAGAGCAAACAAGAGGGACTGCCCGGACTGTGATGCAGCACTGCCAGCCTCCGTACCTGCAGGTTCCGCAGCTCTTCCAGCTTGTTGTGAGAGAATCCCATCCTGCGGTCGCCCCGCTCGTTCATCTCGGCCGAGAGCTTGTTGATCTTCTCATTAGCCGCATTCAGCTGCACGCGCAGCGTCTCTACGGCTGTCCCCTGCTGTGCCGTCAGGTGCTGCAATGTGCACAACCGCAACATGGAAAATCTGCAGCCTGCAGCTGGGGGTGGAGGGGTGGTGGGTGCGGTGGGGTGGGGTGGGGTGGCAGCTGGGGGTGGAGGGGTGGCAGGTTTTTGGGCAGCAGTGCATGCCATCAGTTCAAGAAAACCTACATTCCAGGGCTGATTACGTATGGGATGTAGGCTGGCTATCTGTTTTTCAAGTCATGGGTTCCAACTAGGGTTCTGGGTGTAAGTGAGTGCATCATTTTGCCTGTGTGTGAGCCTCCACCTACATGTACAGGCCTGAGGGGAACATTTGGGAGTGAAGTGAGGAACTGCCTTCAAAAAGCCCAATAGTTTAACTCCTGATACTTATTCAGAAACAACCACAAGGTCAGATCCAGCAACCAAAACACAGGAAATCAGGAGAGGCATGGATCTGACACCAGAATTACCAAGCCACAGCATACAGATTACTTTCAACACAGTGTAACCCAAAGCAGCAGATTGAAATCTAAGCTGCTCTGTGGGCAAGCTTGTGTCAAAACAAACAACGCATTCTTCATTAGTTTTTCCCCATCCGACCTGCTGAAGGACTTCAAAAGACTGGGACAAGATGGTTGACTGAATCTGGAGAAACGTAGCCTTTGAAGTGGCGCGCTGCCTGGAGCCAGGTGGGGGGTAGGCCTCCCACCCAAATCTCCACTCTCTCTCTGCCCTGTCATCACTGCAAGGTAACCACAGAGGGGAGGCTACTCTAGCCCCTGCTGTCAGACAAAGGAGGGGGGAAGGGGGAGGGACTGCCAGACGACAAGGACAGAGGGAAGGACAGCCCAAAGACCCTGGCTGTCTGTCTGGCCAACACTACCTAGTGTGTCTCTGTGTCTCGTGTCTGCCCCCATGTCTCTCACACTCTGCCTTCATCTGTACATCAAACACCTCTACCTAGTGTGTCTCTGTGTCTCGTGTCTGCCCCCATGTCTCTCACACTCTGCCTTCATCTGTACATCAAACACCTCTACCTAGTGTGTCTCTGTGTCTCGTGTCTGCCCCCATGTCTCTCACACTCTGCCTTCATCTGTACATCAAACACCTCTACCTAGTGTGTCTCTGTGTCTCGTGTCTGCCCCCATGTCTCTCACACTCTGCCTTCATCTGTACATCAAACACCTCTATCTAGTATCTAATCAATCCGCCTAAAATCCTTGTGGAAAAAATTGGTGCAATCTTTACATGTCCCATCAAACTGTCTCATGTCATTCTCAGGTTTGATTCTACACAGAAGGTTGTCATCTGTTAACGTCAGCATTTCATTGGACTGCAATAACATCCCTAGTGCCTTGACACAGCACCCATCACAGAAGCTGCACTCTCATAAGTACACCAGCACTCAGCTTGTTTCAGATCATGTAACAAGGAAAAACTACACATCCTGTCCTAGCTGCAACACACTTGGTCACAGGGCTGGCAAACGTTGTCCTTGGCACTCGGCCTTGGTGAAGTCACAACCTCCGCAGCCCCGCCCCCTCCATGTCACACTTGAGTGCTCCCAGCAGGAACTGGAGTAAATCACTCACTGGGAAGGCAGGGGAGGCTGGAGGAATGGGAGTGGAGTAGAAAGAACAAACATTGATTCCATCCCTCCCCTTCTTTCATCTCCCCTCCCTCATCATCCTTTGTCTGCCTAGTCTTCACCTACAAGTCTACCCCCCCTCTTTCCTCCCCACCCCTCCTGGCTTACTTCCGCCAGCTCAGCCACCACACTGGTGGGGCATCGATGTCACTCAGCTGGGCAGGACAGGCCAAGTCTCATCCTTGTGTGGAAGTACATGGAAAGTCATGGGGGCAAGTAACCTGATAGCATCCCTCACTCCTGTCACGGCTCTGGTCTTTGCTCAGCTCCTGCACAGTGCTCCACTCCTAATGCAGAGGCTGCTTGGATAGAAGACAAATTATGATTTTGACAGAGACCTCTACCCTACAGCTCAACAAGGACCTGGTGCTCCTACTTCTACAACCCAGCTGCCTGGTACATCAAAGTCACTAAGGTGATGAACTCAATCAAGTTTGGACAGAAGCTAGAGTAGAGGCTGGAGTCTCACCCTGTGACCTCACAATCTCAGGCTCACATAACTAACTCAGGCTCACATAACTAACTCAGGCTCACATAACTAACTCAGGCTCACATAACTAACTCGGGCTCACATAACTAACAGCAAAGTGGAACTGGACCTTTCACTTTACATCCTTGTAAAATCACACACATGTCAACAGATGAGAAAAAGTGGAAATTGGGCACAATTATCATTGCCTTCTTTGACTAAAAGCAAGGCTGATGATTTGAAAGACTAAGTATTGATACTCATTCACAATTTCCCAAAAATCTCTTGTTTTTTATTTTCAAGAAATCACAAGATCCTTCAAAACTTTCTCCTCCACAGCATATTCACAGTTCACTCCGAGAAGGGCAACAGTCAGCCCCGCCATCTCCACCACTGCAGGTCAGGAAAGACACGCAGCACTCACCATGAGGTGGTGGAGGTACTTGAGCAGCTGGGCGATGGAGCCCATGGGCGTGCCCATGGGTCCCGTGACAGGGCCGGGGACGGGGGCGTAGTGGACGGGCAGGGAGGAGGAGGAGGAGGTGGACAGTTCGCCCAGGGAGGAGCCCTGGTCAGTGCGGTCCAGGAGGGGCATCTCCTGCTCCTCCCACTGGGGCAGCATGCCCTGCATTGTGGGCGCCACAGCGCCAGGGTAGCTCAGCCGCTGCTCTCCCGACTGCTGGTCCTCCTGCACAAAGTCACACTCACAATGACAGCTGGCCTGGAGCAGAAATGGAAGGAAAACCAGAATGTTTGTCATCAAACTTTGCAATATGGCAATATTCCCCTCCGTTTCCCTCTACAAGGTACACGTTCTTGACTAGAACAGCGCTGCAGAACTCTCAGCTTGCATGAACACGTCGAAAATGGTTCTGTCATCTTCAAGCCCAGTCCTTACTTTGCCAATGCACAAATCATGCTGGGGTGAAAATCTTTCCCAATACAGTCATGTGCCAATAATTCCAAATTGGAAAACAAAAGCTACCATGATCACTACTGCTCCCTGTGAAGCAAAGCCGACACCAGCAGCTGCTACAACACAGTTCCCCACTGCGTGCCAGGCGAGAGCCCCGGGGCCTACCTCGGCAATGCTCGAGTGCAGCAGGTCCCCGTCCCCCTTGTCCAGACTCTGCAGGCTGGAGCTGCGTCCCTCGGCCTCCTGGGCAGCAATGGCAGCAAACCGCTTCTTGGTCACCACTGCCAGGCAAGACGGGTCAAAGTTCAGTCTCTCACATGCAATAACCGTTCCATCTCTCCCTCTTGTCTGGCTACTCCACACTTTCTTTGGATGAAAAATCAAGCATGCACAGTTCTCCATGTAGTCACCCAAAAACTGACTCAAAGAACACACTACACAAAACTTTAATTACACTTGATACTGGGTGGGTTTCTGTCCATTGTCATGTCTAGCATACAGCCTCAGTGGCACTGTACCTCTCTCAACAGCTGCGATCCTGCAGTGGTCATAGTTCTGGAGCTGCACTCTTAGCACTTGCATAAGGCCCTAAGCACAGCAATTACAATTTGGTCCTTCATGTAGACATTTCTTCATTATCACATATTAGTAAATATCAATTACAAAATATCAACTGAACACTGACTCATAGTCCTATTGACAAAAAGAGTAGCCAAGTTTCAGTTTCATTGCTCATGAGAAAGAGCGGCTTACTTTTGGGGATGTCGTAGCTGCTGTCGAAGCCTGCAAAGGTCTCGGCCCGCTTGGGAATGGGCATGGCCACGAAGGAGGAGGAGACGTGCTCCCCCACGCTGCTCACACTGCGACTGAGCTGTGTCCCCGACCCGTGCAGGATGGTGGTCAGGTGAGAAGCTGCAGTAACCATGGCAACAGTCAACAACACTACATCACATCATCTGTCATTTACAGCAGCAGCAGCAGCAGGGACATCTGGGTCACTATCATCACCATTGACGTCTCCATTTTCATCGAGCTGCTCAGTTGCATTAAGTATCATTACCAAATCTTTGAAGCAACAGTCTTAATACTTACACTAGTGATTTGCCCTACACACACACAGACACACACACACACCACACACACATACACCACACATAGACATACACACCACACAGAGACACACACACATAGACACACACACACAGACACACAAACACACACACACAGACACACACACATACAGGCACACACACACACACAAACACAGACACACACACAAATACAGACACACACACATACACAGACACATACACAGACACATACACACACCACACACAGATACACACACACACACACACACACACACACACACACACAGACACACACACACATACACACTCTGACACACACACACACACACACACACACACACACACATACACATGCACACACCACACACAGACACACACACACACACACACACACACACACACACACACACACACACACAGATACACACACACACAGACACACACACACACACACACACACACACACACACCGAGCTATGCAGCACTGCCCCTGGACAAACTTTAGCCAGTACAAGGAGACGAGAAGGGGAAGAGAAGAGTGGAGGACGAGAGCGGGCCTACCTTCCTGTATTGCTGCCTGCAGGACGTGGAGTGACTCCCTTCCCATGGGCCCTTCCTGGGAGTTGGGCCGCTGTGGGGACAACCAGTCGCAAGCGTGTCAGGCAACAAGAATTGGGCAGAACCTCCATTGCAGCACTATCTAATCTCAGAACCTATTCTTTCATGCAACTGGCAGTGCCAGGATACTATAAAATGGCATAACTTAACATAGAATTCACTAATACTATAGCCAATCAAAAATAAGTTTTTGACTCCTAGAGTCCCAGCTCAAGCAGACAACAGGATAGAGGCCCAGCTCAAGCAGACAACAGGATAGAGGCCCAGCTCAAGCAGACAACAGGATAGAGTCCCAGCTCAAGCAGACAACAGGATAGAGGCCCAGCTCAAGCAGACAACAGGATAGAGTCCCAGCTCAAGCAGACAACAGGATAGAGTCCCAGCTCAAGCAGACAACAGGATAGAGGCCCAGCTCAAGCAGACAACAGGATAGAGTCCCAGCTCAAGCAGACAACAGGATAGAGGCCCAGCTCAAGCAGACAACAGGATAGAGTCCCAGCTCAAGCAGACAACAGGATAGAGTCCCAGCTCAAGCAGACAACAGGATAGAGGCCCAGCTCAAGCAGACAACAGGATAGAGTCCCAGCTCAAGCAGACAACAGGATAGAGTCCCAGCTCAAGCAGACAACAGGATAGAGGCCCAGCTCAAGCAGACAACAGGATAGAGTCCCAGCTCAAGCAGACAACAGGATAGAGGCCCAGCTCAAGCAGACAACAGGATAGAGTCCCAGCTCAAGCAGACAACAGGATAGAGTCCCAGCTCAAGCAGACAACAGGATAGAGTCCCAGCTCAAGCAGACAACAGGATAGAGTCCCAGCTCAAGCAGACAACAGGATAGAGTCCCAGCACAAGCAGACAACAGGATAGAGTCCCAGCTCAAGCAGACAACAGGATAGAGTCCCAGCTCAAGCAGACAACAGGATAGAGTCCCAGCTCAAGCAGACAACAGGATAGAGTCCCAGCTCAAGCAGACAACAGGATAGAGTCCCAGCTCAAGCAGACAACAGGATAGAGTCCCAGCTCAAGCAGACAACAGGATAGAGGCCCAGCTCAAGCAGACAACAGGATAGAGGCCCAGCTCAAGCAGACAACAGGATAGAGTCCCAGCTCAAGCAGACAACAGGATAGAGGCCCAGCTCAAGCAGACAACAGGATAGAGTCCCAGCTCAAGCAGACAACAGGATTGAGGCCAAAAGCTGGTAATGGGACCAACTCTCCCGAGAGGAATGTCATGTCTTCCGGAACACTTTCAAGGTGGGGTCAAAGGTGAGCATACCGAGTGGCTTTCCCTGAATGTGTTGGACAGGCGGAGCATCGCGCTGAGCAGGCGGTCCTTCTCCTCACAGCAGTGCTTAATTTCCTGGTCCTTGACGGAGAGTTGGTCTGCAAAGTAAGCACAGCCGCACGTCACCTCCAGCCTGGTCCACATTGGGATTCTTGTCTTCATGATCATCACCTCTCTGCCATCAAAATACCAAGCAACAACTACTGCCCACTTTGGATTTCTCTTCTATAATTTGAAAAACAAGTAAGCATTTCATGACCCAGTCAAAGTGACTGGCATCCACTCACCCATGATCTCCTTGACCTTGGCAGCCCTCACTTCGTCCTGCTTCCTCTGTTCCTCGACCACCTCTGACACCGGCGCTGGCACACTCTCCTCTGCAAGCAAGTGCACCACAGCATGACAGAATCTCTGCTCAGCAGTGAGGAGTGCCACAGACCATGATAAGCAAATCAGCATATCACCAGCAGAAAGGTAAACTTAAACATGAAGAATATATCCTCAGCCCATACATAATACTGAGTTGGCTACAGCATGCACAATCTAGAAGATGAAACTGAAAATCAGTAGCGATTTCAAAACTTAGAGATAGAAAACTTGTTATGAATAAATCTTCATGTTCCTGTCAAATGTTTTACTCTCATTTTAACCCTGACACTGCAAGAACAGCCTCAGATGATGCAGAGCAGGAACTGGATTCATGAGTGTTTACAGAAGACTGGCCATGGGTGAAAGTACTGCAGTGCTGACCCTCCTCTGGGCAGTTGGCGATGGCCTCCTGCAGCCTCTCAATCCAGGCCTCTTTGTCCTCCTTGGTGCGACACACCAGCTCGTACATCTCCGGCGCCTGTTTGTTCTGGCTGATCAGGTAGATGCCGTGGCTGTCTCTCGTGTCACGCTTCTCTCGCACCAGCAGCTTGAACAGCGGCACTACGCAGGACTGGGGCGGAGGAAAAACGCACAGCTCAGACCAGTGTTCTGGCAAAGCCTTGAAATCAAGGAAATTCATATTGTTCTTGTTTAGTGCAGTCAGTTTTAAACAGAGTGAGGCCAAAAACAAAACAAAGTTGTGGTCAACGTAACCCAACCCTTTTTTTCCATGCGGACTCTAAACTTCTTTTTGATTGAGCAGAAAGAAAATGTTTTTTAAGGTAAAAAGGAACTGCAAGCCGAGCCACCTTCTCTGCCCTGTGAGTACTGGGGGAATCCACTATTTCAGGTTTTTTAAATGCATTTCAGCAATAGCAACATTTTATTATTGTTCAATTAGGCCTCTTCTAAAACATTAAAAGACACATAACAAAATGTTTAGGCTGACCTACTGCTTCTATTTGTGTTGTTGCCATATTACCATAAAAACAACTACTTAATTTTTTTCCTAATAAGCATTCATCTATTGTCTCAACTTGGTGACAAGACTTTCTTTTTGGGAACACCTCCCTCCCCACCCCCACCCCACCCAAAAAAGAGAAAAAGTCAATGAAAGTGCAATGGTTAATATGAAGCACCCTGTCATCATTCAAATATGTGTGCACACACTGCCTGAACAATCTTTGTTTCAGCGGCTAGAACATTCAGGATTCTTCTGGGAAGTTGGGAGGAAGCAATGGACTTGTTGTCAGACAACAGACATGCCATGTTGGAAACACACCTTGTTGTCCTGGAGGAAAAACTGAAACCGCTGGCCATTCTCACTGACAAAGAGGATGATGTCTGACAGCACCACTGCTAGCACCTCTGGAAAGAAAAAGAGAGGGGAAAAAAATCACCGATGTTTCTCCATTAAAAATCAAATCACCTCCATATGCTTTGGACACAACCACAAACATCTGCCCCTACATTACCTTCACAGAAATAATTACACCACAAAAAATGCCTGGCACATGGGAAAAGGAAAAGTCAGATACACGTGTTTGAATGTCCTAAGCACGTCACAAATCACAAGCATATTGGGATCATCAAAACCCATGCTTTCAAACATCTGTAGCTTTGCTCCAGCAACACATTTACAAGAGTTTGTAAAGCAAGATGCATAACTGAACTGAAATCAAATCCAACAGCAGATTCCTGCATGAACTCTTACAGCAAAAAATAGGATTCAACATTGATCAGTGATATCACTGATCTTCAGTCACTGATCAAACCTGACAAAAAGTCATCACTTACTGATGGACTGACCTGGGACCCGCGCCCGGGCACTCTTCCATCCAATGTAGCCAGCGTGCAGCAAATGCCTGTGTGGTGCCAACAAGTCCTGCCTCTGGAGACAGAAGAGATGATGAGGTACGATTCCATTACCAGCGTTGGAAAAGACTACCTTACAAAGGTGAACATGACAAAATGGACACGTACAGTGATATTATATAGGGGAGGCTACTCCTTCCTTCCTACACAACTTTCTATGACCTTTTCATGGTTACCTCCCTTTCACACACGCTCTCTCTCTCTCTCTCTCTCTCTCTCTCTCTCTCTCTCTCTCTCTCTCTCTCTCTCTCTCTCTCTCTCTCACACACACACACACACACACGCGCGCGCACACCTCTTTCTCTCTCCACACACATTTCTCTCTCTCTCTGTGTGACACGCACGCGGGCACACCACACAATGACTTGTATACTCACTCACAGAGCAGAGAAACCAACCTTGAACTTCTCCCCTTTGAAGGTGGTTGTGGATCGCGAGTCCATGCGGTTGTAGATGTCCATCAGTTGCTCATAGCGCGCCACTCGCCGGTTGACATCGGTCAGCACCTCCTTGCTCAGCATCAGTGCCCTGCTCAAGTTCTCCCTGTCCTTCTTGTCTGCAGCAATACATGGGGAGGTGGCTTGGAACCATGGGCATTGGGTGAAAATGAGATTCAAGCAGCAGGAAGAATAACTAGCTTGTTTGCAGGGCTGTACCAAACTAGGACAGGTTCAATATCTTAGGAGAAAGATCACTTTCTGCTTAGACCAATATCATAAAATTATTACCATCACAACCAACTCCAATGTTATCAGTGAGACCCATTCCACAAGGAAGAAAAAAGGGCAATACTATAACCATTTTTTAAAGTTACATTTCTTTTGCATGAAGAAGAATAGGATGAAAAGAAAAGTAATACTGTAACTATTTAAAAGTCAATTTTGCATGAAGAACAATGACATCAACTCACCTTTTGTGCTCTTGAGAATGGCCTCTATCAGGATGGGATATTTCGACAGCCGCACTGTGACACCCAGGATGAAATCTGGGACTTCTCGCCTCTTCACCCAGCTAAAATTGGAGCATTTCTGAAACAAGAGAAAAATGATCTCCATGATAGCATTACTTATAAAGTCTGCAAGGACATACCAAGTGTTGGCAACGCAAAACATGTCATGTTCTGATCAAAAAGATATGTTTATAAACAGTTTAATAAACTGCATGTACATTAACCACAGATATGCATTTTCTGAACTGAGGGATTACATATATACTTGACTGGTCTTTCCAAATGAGTCGCTTGGATACTTCACTCAAATTGAAAAACACCTGAAAATGCATCCAAGAGGATACTCCAGTGACTTTGAGATTTCACTCCACTCAGAAAGCTGAGCCATTCCTACTTATGCTCCCAGAATTTCTGATTTCAGATCTATTACTATATGATTATTTTTTATGTCTAGAGATAGGCACTGTAATTTCAGCGTGGAAAAAAATCATCTGATTGCACAACTCCCCACTTCATCATCACATCGCTTCTGTCATACTTGCGTGCAGATCAACAAAGTGTTTCATATGGCTACACACTGTGGACTCTCAACTAAACGCATAGCTCATGTTGATTGGCTAATAAGCTCTGGGCCAAAATTTGTTGATGTAGCTTGATTACAAGTAGGGGGCTGCTATGCAAAATGTATCTCAAGCTTGAAAAGCCATTTATTGGAAGTTCTTTCTGGGTACACATGTATTTCAAATATCATACCTTAGCAACCACTCAACATACCACAATTATGTTGGTATCATTTTAAAGGGCATTTAGTGTACTTTTCGATGACACAAAATCTGAAAATCACCGAAGGAGAACTCATTTTGGGAGGACTAGTCACATATGCTTCCACTGGATGTGGGAGCGCTACTCTGAAGGTATGCATACAAAGGGCAAATCTTGTTAAACACTGTGTCCCCATCCACTATCTGCTGCATGTTTGCAAAATGTTTCCTTTGATATACAACAGCTAAACATCATGAGATCAGGTCACCGTGTCCCCATCCACTATCTGCTGCATGTTTGCAAAATGTTTCCTTTGATATACACCAGCTAAACATCATGAGATCAGGTCTATCCAGTTTGGACTTGCCCATTCTCTCAGACCAGCCTCTATGCAGCCTGTGCGGCAAGGGAAAGCTTGATGTAGATGTAGATGTAGATGTAGATGGAAAACTCCAAGGAAGAGGAACCTACCCTGATGTAGCTGTAGAGCCGTCGGTCAGTCTTGACGGAATCTTTGTAGAACTGCACCGACTCCTTGTGCTTGCTGCAGAACACGCCGTACACCTCCTTCATCTGATCTGCACTCTTGCCCGCAAACTGCAATGACACACATGGCCAATGAAACCTGTCACATTTTCAAATCAAAGGTTCCACAAAGTCAAAGAAGCAAGATTGTTTCATATATTTTCATCATGGTTACACTATGCATACATAGAATAACCTTACATCACAAACCCTCAACAACAACAATCCTAAATGGGTGACAAAAAAGCAATCTACACATCCATTCTACCACAAACAAGTTCTTACTATTTCCCTCCCAAAAGATCCTCTGAAAACCAGAGACACTTCACATGTATGGGCAGGGGTGGGGGTGGGGTGGGGGGTGGGGTGGTGGTGGTTTGGATTCCCCAGGATGACAGAACAGGCAGTCCCTACCTGTACAACCAGCACATGTCCAATGGATTCCACAAATCTTTCATCGTTCTCCTGCTGGAGGAGGAGGAGCTGCAGGAGGAAGGAGGAATGGATGGCCAGCATGTCGTCGATGCGTGGAAAAATGCGCTGCACCGCATCCTGCATGTGATCCAGCTCCTGCACCAGCTGCTGGCTGAAGAGCTGCAAACAGACACAGACACACATACAGACACTGACACACATACACACACTAACACACATACAGACACAGATACAGACACAGATACAGACTGACACACATACAGACAGACACATACAGACACACATAAAGACACTGACACACATACAGACACAGACACACACACACACACACACACTGACAAACATATAGACATACAGAAACAGACACATATACAGACACAGTCACACACACAGACACTGACTCTCATGCAGACACTGACTCACATGCAGACACAGTACAGACACTGACACACAAATAGACACTGACACACAAATAGACACTGACACACAAATAGACACTGACACACAAATAGACACAGACACACAAATAGACACAGACACACAAAAAGACACAGACACACATACATAGACACACATACAGACACTGACACAAATACTTACACTAACACAGATACTGACACACATAAGACAAACAAAGAGACACTGACACACATACAGATACTGACACATAGACACACATACAGAAAGTGACACACAGACACTGACACACAGACACACATACAGACATTGACACATACAGATATACATACAGACAGACATAAAAAGAGACACTGACACACATACTGACACAGATACACATGCAGACACTGACACACATACACAAAGAGACACACATACAGACACATACATTGACACACAGACTGACACAGATATACATGCAGACACTGACACACAGACATGCACACAAGGCACACATAATGACATACATAGTTAGTTAGTGCATTGTACATATCTGTATAAACTGTTTGTTTTGTTTTGTTTTTTCGTCTGTATGAATGTTGACTGAATGTCTGGTTTGTGTTGCTGTGTTGTTTTATATCACCTGCTTTTCATCTTTGTTTCTCTTACCTTGATGTATATTACTTTCATATACATTCCTATTGTGTGTTTTTTTTTTACTTCTATTTTCTGTCTTTTTTTCTTTTCTTTTTTTTTAGGCGCTTTGAGTCTCACTGTGTGGGAGTATTGCGCGGTATAAAAGTGATTTATTATTATTATTATTATTACATACAGACACAGACACACATACAGACAATGACACACAAGCAGACACATATGTACAGACACATACTCACACACACACAAACACACTGTAGATTCAGCACATGAAACCCCATATGAAACATACCCTTTGCATCACTTTCAAAGACCTCACATACTGCTTTTCAGTCTGAATCAGTTCTGAAACAGAAGACATCTGGGATTAAGACAGAACATTTTAGAGGACTGAAACAAATCAAGAATTCATCAGTAGTGATCAATTGCTGCCAAGTGAAGGGGAAGCAACTCCAGCAACTCCACTGCCAAGCCAAGGCACTTGCTGCCATTTCTGAAGCCCAGACACATGGATAAGCTTCTCCTTGTCTGCTGTTTCCTGCTTTGAAAGCTGCAGATAGTAACGACGCATCTGTGTATATGTGTGCGTATGTGTGCAACAAAATCTTCTGAATTTCTCCATCCTGTAATTTGTGCGTCATGTCAGCTATGTTTCCATATTTTACGTCCTTCCTTTTCATCTAAGCATTTTACATTTTTCTTTCAAGTCCATTTTGCTTTATAACTGCATGAGTAAGCAACTTTTGTAGAAAGGCAGAGAGAGGCCTACCCCATATTGTGTCCTGGCGTTTGATGTCTTTGGAGTTGAGTTTCTTGAGATACTACACAGAAAATAAAACATATGTCAATCACCTGTCTTTTCAAACAAGCAAGACTGTCAGCTGATTTTGACACACTCACACTACACAGAAAATAAAACATATGTCAATCACCTCTTTTCAAACAAGCAAGACTATCAGCTGATTTTGACACACTCACACTACACAGAAAACAAAGCATATGTCAATCACCTGTCTTTTCAAACAAGCAAGACTATCAGCTGATTTTGACACACTCACACTACACAGAAAATAAAACATATGTCAATCACCTGTCTTTTCAAACAAGCAAGACTATCAGCTGATTTTGACACACTCACACTACACAGAAAACGAAGCATATGTCAATCACCTGCCTTTTCAAACAAGCAAGACTATCAGCTGATTTTGACACACTCACACTACACAGAAAATAAAACATATGTCAATCACCTGTCTTTTCAAACAAGCAAGACTATCAGCTGATTTTGACACACTCACACTACACAGAAAACAAAGCATATGTCAATCACCTGCCTTTTCAAACAAGCAAGACTATCAGCTGATTTTGACACACTCACACTACACAGAAAATAAAACATATGTCAATCACCTGTCTTTTCAAACAAGCAAGACTATCAGCTGATTTTGACACACTCACATCACAAAACCAACAAGCTGTCAACAAGGGAAGTTGCCTAACTAAAACTTGTCAAATTCATCTCAAAATACTGGTGAGTATGTGTATGTGTTTATGTGTGTGTGCTTATGTGTATGTGTGTGTATGTGTGTGTGTATGTGTGTGTATGTGTGTGTGTGTGCTTGTGTGTATGTGTGTGTGTGTGTGTATGTGTGTGTGTGTATGTGTGTGTGTATGTGTGTGTGTGTGTGTGTGTGTGTGTGTGTGTGTGTGTTCAACACGTGTAACATGGTCAGTGATGCTGAAACCTTGCATGCATAAAAGCCGCTTTATCAGATATGCCATGGACTGTGATAAATCAATTCAATATTTTTCTTCAACTTCTACACAAGATCAACATGGGACTAACAACCCAGTTGATCTGCAAGACATAAAGTCTTTGTCTCCATCCGTTGCCCAATGGATGCAAAGGCACCAAGTTCACTGAGACTATTGCGTTGTCATTGTCCTTCGTGTCCTTTGAGCTAGTCTCAAAAAGTGCCCATGTAATCCATGAAAAATAAACTGCAAAGGGGGAAGAAAGGTGGAGTTTATGAAAGTTAAATGCTTTTCAACATAAAGAGATCATAATTATAGGCTATTTCTGTAAATCCTTATCTTAAAAATTAATTAGTGCAGTTTAAAGGTGACACCTTATGTTATTCATGACAATGTGATACCAAAAACTTATTCCTATGGCAAACTTTCAAATTTTGTACATTTTGCTGAGAGCACAAAGCCAACAAATAGTTATTTTTTATTACACAAAATACACGATTTTGTGTCTTTTCCTTAACAGTTGTAGGAGCAATTTCATTCATGCTGACCCAAAACAGCATGACACCAAACGTCACAAACAACATGCCAAGTTTAGTCCTCTCTAGATAGGGCTTTGCTGACTTTCTTTGCAGACAAACTGCTTCTGGAGATGTTTCCATTTCAAATCTACTTTACAGACAAAACAAGTTTTTTGTGGAAAAGTGCATTTTGTCAAATTCAAAGTAACCATTGAACGACCCACTGCTATGCATAAAATAACACCAGATTGCGTGGTGAAAAGCAACACTTTTTTTGCATCTTTATTACCATCGTCACATACCTGCTTCAAGTTGTCTTATATACTTCCCCTAACATTCACCAGGCAATGGCATTACTTTTCTTTTGAGCAGAAACAATTTTAATGATTTCTGACTGAATTTTGGGCCTTTTGAGAGTGGCTCATTTACATGCATGGTACATGCACTGAGTGTGCGTGCATGTGTGTGTGTGTGTGCAAGTGTGGGCATGCATGCATGTGCGTGTGTGTGTGTGATATGAAGTCTGCAAATAAACACATCCTAAGAAACTGCAAGATCAAGTCACCAAACCCCTCTCCACATAGGCAGGCCACGGAAGCCAAGCCAGGCCACGCAAGTGTACAGGGCGGACGGCTGGCTCACCTTGCGGTCCACCTGCAGGTTCCAGGCCTCAGGCTCGTCCAGGGACAGCTGCAGATTGGGGTCATCGTCCACATCCGCAAAGTTCTCCGACGTGGTCGACACTGCAGTTACAACACAGGCAACTTTCAGTCAGCAGTACTGGCGGTAGCACTAGCAGTAGTAGAGAGAGGGGGGATGATGGGGGGTGGAGGGGGTGGAGGGGGGTGATGGGGGTGGAGGGGGATGATGGGGGTGGAGGGGGATGATGGGGGTGGAGGGGGATGTCATGGGGGGACGGTCAGTGACAGAGAGTGGGGACGGTCAGAGACAGAGAGTGGGGACGGTCAGAGAGAGAGATCTGCGACGATGGCACGCAAGGTTTGCCTACACGAATCTATCAATGAGAACAGTAGTTGTGACGTCATCACCTGTGCCGATTCCTCGAGGGCTGCTGGCGATGTTGGCGCGGCTAGCAGAGTGCCGCAAGACTATCTCACTCCGTGAGGACTTGGGGGTAGACGGTTTAGATGAGCAGCTTTTCTCCGATGGGCAGGACGCCATCGGACAAGGCGAGCCGACCCCGCGACGCCAGGCGCAATAGCTGCAATCGTTCACCTTGCCTTCGCTGGCGTCTCACGGCTTCACTGGACACGCCAGTAACACGTGACTACCTGGCCGCTTCCTCGGGGAGCAAGATCCCAAACACAGAACGACGGACCGTCTCAGGGTTCCTTCCATGATTCGAACACGTCCAAAGATGCTGCTAGCACGTTGCATCACCAGCCACACTACACACCTCGATCCGCTCTGCGCATCATCAGCCACACACGTGCGCACGATCAGCACGTGCTTCTCGCGGCGTCGGCTCTCTATTGCGGGGGGGGGCCGCTATTTCGGGATTTTTTGGGTCAAAAGTTTTTAAGGCCATTTTGATTCTTTTTCCTAAAACACATAGAAAAAAAATTTGTTACTTTTTAAAACTTAGAAATGTTTTCGTTTTTTCAAAAAAAAATCCCCAAAGTTTCTTGATTGGGTTTTACCGATAGCGCTCAGCCTAGGCCGTACCCGCCACCCCGCCTGACTGACTTAGCCTGTCCGGGGAGTTTCACCTAAACCCGGACGCGTTACTTTTTGTCAAGTTTGTGTCCAACATCAGCGTCGGGCCCTGGAGTTAGGGCGTAGGGACCACCCGTTGAGAGTCAAACGAGGAATGGAGTTAGAATATAAAGTTTCACCCGTTATTGATAAAAACTATTTTATGGTGACGTTGTTTCCTTTGGTCTTAGCCGCGGAAGCGCGCTTAGTGCTTTGATGGAGGGAGTGACGTCGTTTCCTTGGATTTTAGCCGCGGAGGCACGCTTTGTTCTTTGATAGAAGAAGTGACGTTATTTCCTCTGATCTTGGCCGATAGAGCCGCCGCCGAGAGAGAGAGAGAGAGAGAGAGAGAGAGAGAGAGAGAGAGAGAGAGAGAGAGAGAGAGAGAGAGAGAGAGAGAGAGAGAGAGAGAGAGAGAGAGAGAGAGAGAGAGAGAGAGAGAGAGAGAGAGAGAGAGAGAGAGAGAGAGAGAGAGAGAGAGAGAGAGAGAGAGAGAGAGAGAGAGAGAGAGAGAGAGAGAGAGAGAGAGAGAGAGAGAGAGAGGACTGATTAGAAAGTGCGTGTGTTGTGTATGCTTTTGTGTCCTGCAACTTTTTGAAAAAAACGAAAAAAATTCTCTTTTTTTAATTCGTCACAACCCTAACAACCCGCCTCTATGAGCCAGTGGCTGAAACAGTTTCTGTCGGTGCTCCACACTATAACGCGGATGAGACGGGCAGCTCCAAACCCGCCTATTGTAGGAGAAAGAAATTGTTTCAATCTAAGAAAACTGCTGATGCCCTCGACCCTCCCCTTCCCCCGTACTTTGGCCCAGGAGACCAACATCGGGTGTCACCCATGCCCTAAATGTGTACTGTGTAAGAGATACCTGCAGGACACTACCACCTTCCGCAGCGTCATCACTGGCCAGTCTTTCCACATCAGAGACTGCTTGTCGTGCACGTCAACCAACGTCATCTATCTCATTGACTGTGAACAGTGTCACGACAGGCAGTATGTGGGTGAGACTGGCCAGACCATCCGTAGAAGGTTTTACGGACACACGCACGCCATCCGCAATGACATAGACACCCTAGTGGCTAAGCACTTCAGGTCCCCTGGGCACTGCCTCTCCCACATGAGAGTGACCATTATTGAGAAGATACATGTGGACGATGCTAACATCCGAAAGCGGAGAGAGAAGTTCTGGTGCTTCAAGGTGCGCACCAACTACCCTGAAGGACTGAATGTGTTTGACTGAGAGAGAGAGATAGATGGAACTATGAACACTTAGAAAGAGAGAGAGAGTTGGAGAGAGTTGGAGGGAGATAGAAAGAGATAAAAAGAGAGGGAGAGAGAGAGAGACAGAGACAGAGAGAGAGACAGAGAGAGAGAGAGAGAAAGAGAGAGAGAGAGAGAGAGAGAGAGAGAGAGAGAGAGAGAGAGAGAGAGAGAGAGAGAGAGAGGGAGGGAGAGAGAGGAGGGAGAGAGTTCTGGAGTGCCTACGTCATGTCATTCTAAAGTTTTTTTACGTCACGTGTTGCATCATTTATGTGTTTCTGCATCGTTCACTGAAGAAGGGCGTGTGCCCAAAGCCTTTGATTTTGGTGTTTGTCGTGTGTTTTTTTCTTATTTATATGTGTGTGTGTGTGTGGGGGGGGGGGGGGGGGGGGGTGTTTAAGTAACAACAAGAAGGGCAAAGCCCATACGACTCACATGCTTGACCTTGACCTTTATATGACATTGACCTTCAGGTAACCTTCAAGGTCAAGGTCAAACAACTAAACCTACCAATGACATCATACACCAAGAAATGCTTTACACATTTTTCCTACCAAAATACATGTGACCTTGACCCAAGGTCAAGGTCATCCAAGGTCATGCAACACAAAGCTGTTAATTCAAGACATAGGAAGCACAATGGTGCTTATTGGCACTTTCTACCATGAGATATGCCATATGGTCACTTTTAATGGCTCACTACCCCATTTTGGTCACATTTCATAAGGGTCAAAGTGACCTTGACCTTGATGATATGTGACCAAATGTGTCTCATGATGAAAGTATAACATGTGCCCCACATAATTATTAAGTTTGAAACAGTTATCTTCCATAGTTCAGGGTCAAGATCACTTCAAAATATATATACAATCCAACTTTGAAGAGCTCCTGTGACCTTGACCTTGAAGCAAGGACACGTCACTGTGTATGTTTTGTGAGGACTTGTCATCATACACCATCATGCCACATCTGGTATTGATAGACTCAATAGTCTCCGAGAAAAATCCAACGTTAAAGTTTTCGGACGCCCGGACGGACGAAACGGGTGAGTACATAGACTCACTTTTGCTTCGCATGTGAGTAAAAAATTGTATGTTTTTTTTTGCGTTTTAGGACAAAAGAATCAAAATGGCCTTAAGAACTTTTGACCCCCCCCCAAATCCCGCAATAGCGGCCCCAAACCCTTCTCGCAGACCACGAGCATCTCGAGCGTGTGTAAAAACCCAAGGGCGCGCTGCCTACGCGAGTATCTTCCAAGGTCTTGCGATGAATTGGCCAATGTCAACATGATGAAAACAAATGGAAAAGCAATCATATGTTGACACATACTGACACCGGCCTGCGCCTCGCACGGCCTGGAGTCTATGCAACAGCCGGAGGCGAGGATGAAGCGGCGAAGGGCAGCGTTTGAATGCAAAGTACTAACGAGTCGCCATGACGCCAGAGGGTTTTCCATCACGAGCGTCCACCGTAGGTGTGCGCTGTCACACCTCTGACGATCTCGTCGCTCCTCAATACAGTCAAGATGCGCTTTTTGTTTCCACGGAGTTCCAAAACATCTGCTCGACAGAGGCGCATAAACAAAAGAAGTTGTCCCTCCCTTCAAGTTGTCTTCGTGATGCAAGCGTTTCTTGGCAATGGCAATACAGTGGGCACACAAAAGATGTGAAGAAGGGGAGGGAGAGAGAAAAAGAGGGGAATGGGGGGGGGGGGGGAAGATGACAGAGAAGACAAAAAAAATACACACAAAAACTGACAATATGGAGGGACACGTGAAATCCTTGACATAGCATGTCCCTCGAAACTTGAGGGAAAATAACAATCATTAAAACCCTTCAACAAGGTTACTTTCTAATCAAGCAGCTGCGTTAAACATAACAGGTTTAACTACTACTGAGACTAAAGCCTTCATGATTTTTGGCTTACCTCCATCCAAGCTCTCCATCGACTCCGACTGGGTCTCTGTGATGCTGAAACAGAAAGCAGCGCTGCAAGACATTCACCAACACAACGTCCATGCATGAAAACTAACTTTCCTGGGGAAACAAACTTATGACATCGTATCGACGGCTTTAAATGTAAAAAGAATTACCTTCGATGAAAGCCATAGTGGAAGAGAATTCGTCTCGCATGCATGTGTTGAAACTTGGAGAGTGCAACCAACAGCGCTCTGGACACAGACTGGCGGAGCCAAGCTGGTGGTGAACAGTAACTCCATTGAGGGAGAGCGCGGCACGGAGAGGACCGAGGACATCCGTTTGGGCTCGGGAAGCGACCTATGGCAGGCCACAGGAAGGGGTGGGAGGGAGGAGAAATCACGTGGCCCTTTCATCAATGTACGACACAGCAGAGGCCCAATTGGCAAGGCAGACAGGAAGGCAGCAGGACTTGGAAGGCTGTACAGGGCACGACCCAAGTACGCTGACGTAAGTCTTCCATCCTCTATGCAGTCCCTGCTCGTCCAGTCTCCGTCCTCCCACACCGAGCCCTCCATTATTGCTCCAACCAGGATGCTACTGCACTGACACGCGGGTTCATGGGGGCACACGCACTCCAATATGCCGTCATCAATGACGATCTGACAACGTTCAGAAATTCTAACAGTGTACTAATCTCACAGCTCTTCGTTATCAGAAGATCCATGCACTCACAAGATCTGCACTTATCAGCACAACGAGTCCATAGCCGGATTGATTCATTACTCAGTAACGCTAGGGTCAGAATCTGAAGAGCCCCGCGAGGATTTCTGGGAGCCTTCCTACGGGTTCTGGAAACACCGAGGCCGAGTCGCGGTGAAGACTTAGCACGCCCGTGTTTTCCAAAGGCGGTCCACCGAGCAAAAGCGGAGACCAGACTGGGTGCCAACAGCACAGAGCTCGATGTCTGCAGTGTCCACACAGGGACACGGCGAGGAGAGCGGCAAGGGAACAGCCGCCACTGACAAGAGGTAGGTAGCGGCGGCTACGCAGACCGTCACTGTCTCTCAACCCCTCCAACTCGCTGTTGCTTTCCGTAACTTCATTCTATAACAATTTTATTCATGTGTCCTTTCAAGTGAAAATGTTGAAGATAGGGTACTGACGATATCGGTGTCGCCGCAGGAAAATTGACGGCGCGTTCTCCATGCCCACGGAATAAGCAGTTATAATTGATACAGCAAAGGAAAGCTGACACTTCGGAGTTTTGGGCAATGTAGAGTACTTTTTCAACTAATGGTTTTTTCAGTAGAATCAAGTTCCAAAAATACTATTTTTTAAACTTTAGTTGAAATATTTTAAGTGAACAGAACCAACATTGAAACCGATTTATTTTTCTACCCGATGCACAGAAAATGATATCCATAACAGCAGTGGGAGGGCGCGCCGGAGTTACTTCTGGACCGAGTCAAGTGTCGCTCTCTACCTTCAGTAACACAACCATCACGTAGGAGTAGGCTTTTTAGTGATAATTTATTTCTAAGAGTCGACTTTCAGTAATACACTGTATTTTATCCTGAACGTTATTGGAAGAGTACGCCAATGCAGATGGAAGACGTGCTTGAATGATATTTCAGTGGTCTCAGATGTTTTTATTTGTAGTTCATTCCACACAACAACATACGTTCATCATTGAAGGCAAAATGTTTGTGTGTAACAGTCGAACACTGTTTTAGGATTTTAATAACATCAGCACAAGGTATTTGGCCACTTCGACAGAAAATTCGGTCTTCGGTTTATGAAAGAAGTTAAAGCTGCCAGTGACATAAAGGTTTCTGAGAACAGATTGTAGAATGCTTTGATTACTTTGTCTCCAAAGTTCAAGCTGATTTATAGACTGCTTCTGAAGTTATGTTCTTTTGCGCACATGCATAGATAGAAGAGTTATACATTAGTCAAATTAGCGTTTCTTTCTTATTCGGTGACAAGTATCTCAGATTAATGTTCCTAGGAATCAACAGCAAAAACATAGGCATGTTGTACGTATTTGAGTGAATGATGTTGCCAAGTTTTATGCTTCGGTTCGGGACCCTGAAGTAAACAAGACGGTTTTAAATCACTACTTCCTTCAAATTTGGGCAACTCAACCTGGTGTTTTTCGCAAATTTTGTTATCAGTGTGTTACTCGCATATGTACGAGAGATCTGGTGCTTGTAATTAGGGGCTTCGATAGTCGTTGCTGGAAAGTCACTTTGTAAAGCATAGCGCCGTCAGTAGAAAACTGATACCTTTTTGTGAGGGTAAAATGGGATTTTACACACACACACACACACACACACACACACACACACACACACACACACACACACACACAAGTAAAGTACATATTTGACTCAATTTTAAGTCGAAAAGTAATCAAAATAATCACTGACTTTTTTGTTTGTTTGATTTGCTACACAGTAAACGTTTTTCACATTGAATCCTAAACGATTGCTTCCCTTTCATTGACAAATTGTGGCTACCACTGCCTACAGGAAGGCATTGCGTCCGAGAGTCCTGTCCAGACCGACACCTGAGCAAGATCTAAAACGAAATCGGCACCTTGGGAAAGGGAAAGCAGAACACACAATCTACTCTTGCTTTAAGAAGTCGAGCTGTGTGATATATAAGTAGAATTTGGAGGGGGAAAACACGACTACACGTCGTTGTCGGCTTTCAGTTGGCTCTATTCTATCATGACGTTCTGACCAGGGTAGTCCACTAGAATCCTTCGGCAACCACTTACTGTACTGAGCTGATGCTGACAGGGAGAGAGTCGACGACAAACCACCTTTCTACAAGACCGGAGGAACAAACGGGGGAAGGGGGAGGGAGGATAACATCGATAAACCCAGACAACCCGTATGTGGGAATCGGGTAACACAAAATGTCACGGCACTGTTTCAATACAAGATTAATCTGAAGAAGCAGTGCAGTTTGGCTCACCCGTCTCGATGTGGAGTAAGATAATACAAGAGTAAAGTGGTTGTTTGGATTATTGGTGAGACATTTAGTCACGTGATGTATGAAAATGAAACATATTTCAATTGTATGGTTACTTCATTTCGAAAGCTAAATGAGGGTGACAATCAAAACTAAGCAAATAACTTGTTCATTCAATTAATCGATTTGTTAAAACTGTCTGTCCACTAGTCTAAGTTGATGAAGGATGGGAGGGATGCTACATATAAGTGCATATCATTGCCCATGCATCACGGTGAAACTCAGATCACCACACGCGTAATGAGAACACGATGATGGTCAAGTGTGAATGAAGCTGAGATGGGCACAGTGAATGGAGGACGACTGCACGCTGATGATCAACTTACTTGCTGTGTGCAAAGTCGGAGCCATGGCCGAGGGAATCTGTCTCGCTTTCCTCACTTATGGTGTGGCTGGAGAAAACAGAAGCACACAACCTAGGGCACTAGTATCAGTATTGGGGATTGGAAACACTCATTGCATAACCATGGTCTTCATTTCTTTCCATTCGTTTTTTGCGAGAGCATGGTTATTGCTGTAGCGTCGACTGGAAGCAAGCCAAGCAAAAGCTACGCAGTACGTTATATTCCTGCAGAACATTGTCCCGTGTTCACATATCGTATTGAAAGTTACTTACTGTCACTCTGAAAGCATTACAACGATTTAGAAAAATCAAACAACTCAACAGAAATTCAATCCGGGGTGAAGCACTAGGGCAAGCTGCAACGCATGCAGACTACGTTGTCTATTGAAGCCAGCATTTTGTGACTACCACAAGGCTGCATACAGACCAGATCTCTCTCTCTCTTTCTCTCTCTCTCTCTCTCTCTCTCTCTCTCTCTCTCTCTCTCTCTCTCTCTCTCTCTCTCTCGCGCGCGCGCGCGCACACACACACACACACACACACACACAAAGACACGCACGCACGCACGTACACACGTTTTCAAATACATGAACGCTTGAACGACAGATGCAGACATCCATGTACACACTTAACGATGTCTTGTTCCCTTGCATGTCTTACATCGCACTCATACACACACTGCACGTAATCACAACGAGGCCCATTATGCTCCACATTCATTCAACACAAGATTTTGTTAACATGCTTCCAATTGACAAATATCTGTAGCTGGTTTATCCTTTAATTTAAGTCAACTCACTTTTTGCACACATGCGTCATCTTCAATATCATTTAAAAAGAAGTGCTATAGAAAACTTCGTGAAAGGTGTTTCTACCCATAAATTGCAAAAATAATTCATTAAAAGAAAACCAACACCTGGAATAAAGTTAAAAACAAAACAATAGACAGTGACTCACATGTATCCCATGCAAATATCTAGGCTATGCTGACCGTGTTTTTTGGTTTGTGGGTTTTTTGGTTTGGTTTTGTTTTGTCGTTTCGTTTTGTTTTTCCTTTAGAACTGGCATTTACACTTTCATATACCATTTCAAAGTCAACTTCTTTTCGTCGACTGAACACAAATTCGGCAGCAATGAAGCTTTTCGATCCCAAACGAGAGAAAGTTTTCGTATTGCAACTGCAGCAGTCAGATAGCTTCCACTCCCCAACACAACACCCAGGCCACCACGACTTTCCGCCTACAAAGCCAGGGTGCTGTTGAAACTAGAGGGCTCTTGGAGAGATGTATTTTCTGCCTCCATTTACACGTGAGTCACTGTGCATCCCTGAAAGTAAATCCCTTTCAAACCAAGTGCACAGTGTTGTGATGATAATACATTATTCAGATTCAAAATATATCAAAACCTCCACACCAGTGCTAAATACCTAATTATATTGAAACCCAATTCCTGAAAACTTCATCATTAGGGGGCTGAGGACTGTTGTATAATACTCAATAGCAGTTTCTTCCAAACGAAAAAAGAAATCAAATCAGTAATAATGATGAATACTCAGTTGTATTAATTACAAGCTGCAGACCATTCCCTCAATAAAACTCAGTATGAAAACATCCATCACAGTATATGCAAGTCATGCTCTGCAACACCACCAAGTTGTGGGACGATGGAAAATGAAAGCATGCACAGGCACAACTGAAGACAACTCTGGCGAGGAAAGCCATGTCTACGTGCTGGTGATCAGGCATTGCCCCACTGCTCAGCGTCGTGTGCTGGGAGTACCAGTAGTTTCAAAGCAAACTCTTCACTGAACGAACAAATTCCAATATCAAAGGGCAAATGACGACTAAGTCCAAAACAAACAGCTACACATTTGGTCATTCATATCTTCCATAGCACAAAAATTAATTCATTATTATTTTATTTTTGTCCAAAGCCGAGATCATGATTGATATTTTCCTTTCCATTTGTACTGATCAGAGATATACACTGCATGGAAAATGCAAGAAAATGCATATTCAAATTCACGTCACCTCTGGTGCGAATTGCATTGGCAATGCCTCATCAGCAAGCAGGCGTCTAGCCTAGAGTGCAGGGCCTGGCGAGGCCTTCAAAAGAGGGGTGGACGGAGGGACAACTTACTCTATGCTAAACCTGGTGGTGGCGGGGTGCCACATGGATTGGTCAATGTCAGTGGGCGGATTGCCAAAAAAGCTGGTGAAGAACAGAGAGACAAGTCATGCAGTGTCGTGTTACAGGCCAGGACTGACGTCATCAGAGCAGTCAGGCAGTCAAGGTGGCAGTCCCAGCTCTGCTGAGCCGCTCTCGGAGTGGGGTGGAGTATAGTGAAGTGGAGAATAGTGGAGTGGAGTATAGTGAAGTGGAGTGGAGTGTAGTGAAGTGGAGCGGGGTGGAGTGTAGTGAAGTGGAGTGGGGTGGGGTGGGGTGGGGTGGAGTGGAGTGGAGTGGAGTATAGTGAAGTGGAGTGGAGTAGAGTGGAGTGGAGTGGAGAATAGTGGAGTGGAGTATAGTGGAGTGGATTGGGTGGAGTGGAGTGAAGTGGAGTATAGTAGAGCGGAGTATAGTGGAGTGGGGTGGAGTGTAGTGAAGTGGAGTGTAGTGAAGTGGAGTGGGGTGTGGTGGAGTGGGTGTGGTGGAGTGGAGTGAAGTGGAGTGGAGTGGAGCGCGGTGGGGTGGGATGGAGTGGAGTGTAGTAAAGTGGGGTGGGGGTGGAGTGTAGTGAACTGGAGTGGAGTATAGTGGGGTGGAGTATAGTGGGGTGGAGTATAGTGGGGCGGAGTGGAGAATAGTGGAGTGGTGTGCAGTGGAGTGGTGTGTAGTGGAGTGGGTGGGGTGGAGTGGAGGACACATAAGGAGGAACGAGGAAAGCTGGAGTACAGGAGAGAAGTACCGGAGGTGCGAGACTGAGAGGTTATGACGTATTACAGCATCATCATACACCAGCATCACAGTACACATCTTCCATTGGCAAAGCAGTCACGGCTTGGAAACTTGCCAGGCAGCAATCCCATCACAGTGTCATTGTCAAGCTTCCTTCTCGGCCTACGCCACTTGTCCATCTCTCTCTCGGAGTCAGCAGAAGGTTAAGATGTCCACAACAGTGTTAATGTCAGCCAAGCCAAGGAGGTTATCATGCGGTATTGAGCCTCAGTCTCCAGCCCCATCGGCAGACACGTTTCCTTGTCAGCCACACCAAGCTGCAGTTAGTGGCAGCAAGAATCTGAGGCGCCGCTGACTCAAAGACATTGAGACATGAGGAAAGAGTGGGTGGAAGACAAGAAGGATGAAGAGAGGATGAGGAAGCAATGAGAGAAAGGAGTTGGAGAAATTCGATGGAGGAATGCGCAAGATGGACAGAAAGAGGAAGAACTGCATTCTAGAGCCTCAACGTCTATGTGTTTACACACGGTGTTAGAGGGACAATACCAAAACAAGTACAAAGGCAAATAAGTGATCCAGCATAGATTTCTCAAAAACAACGAGACTCGTACTCACGTATAAATGCCCATGTAAAATATTGCAAATGAATAGACAACATCAAGTAGTGCAAGTCCACCTCTACATGCAGTGACACAACACTTGCACAGTTACGTTTCCCTACAGGTGCCTCACACGGAATGTGATTCAGGGTGTTCTAGCACGTACAGACGGGTGGACTATATATACAAGCATTCCAAAAAGATCGATAAATACTATCCACAAGTAGTACAGAATGAAAAACGTAGGAAATAAATTTCTAATGAAACGTCTCCAGAGAATTCGTTGAAATGGCACTATTTGTGCATAATGAGGGAAAACTGTTTTAATATTACTACAATTGGCATACCGTCACTGACTGTCACAGCCAATCTATAACCCTCCATTCCCACCACTAACCCTCTGTTTACCTCACATTTCTTTTTAAGAAAAAAACAGAACTTCTGTGCAATAGTTTCCCATTCCCTAAATCGCCTCTACAGATACATCATGCAATTTCACTCCTGTCTACACTGTAGACGTGTGTCTCAGATGTCAGGAACCAACCCCCGCTTCCTTCTCCACAGACCAAAGAGAGGACACTTCCCAGACCGGGGTCATACTGACCTGTTGGCGGGCAGGCTGTAGCGGTGGGAGAGCTGGGGCTGGCTGGGGGGCGGCACCTGAGAATGAAGAACAAACACTGTCAGCACTGACGGCCATGCTGGTCCTGGCCAACGAGGAGACTACCAAGCTTGGCGTCGAGAAGACGACAGCCACGGAAGACCTGGTAAGAGCCAGCTACGGCTATTGGTGCACAGCTCATGTTATAATATTCATTTGCGCGCGTGAACATACACACGCGCGCGCACGCACACACGCACACACACACACAAACACGCACCCCCACACACAAACACACACACACGCACACAAACACAAACACGCACCCCCACACGCACACACACACACGCACGCACGCACGCGCACGCGCACGCACGCACACGCACGCACGCACGCGCACGCACGCACACACACACACATTGAATCCTTACAAGGAAGAAACGCCTAGGTAAACAATCACAAAATGAACAGGCGATAAAACATCGTATTCATATAATCATTATATTAAACATATGACTATGATGATGAACTTGCCTTGGGCAAAGGCTGTTGTTATTTGTTGGCTCCAGCCAAAAACCAAGGCTACAGCAAAATGTTGTTATGTTGTACTATTATGTGGGGATTATCTTCAGCCGTGGTAAGCTCCTAACATAACAACTGGCATGCTCTGGAGACAGAGATCTAATCCCCTGAAGACGGAGTGTGGCTGCCTATATGGCGGGGTGTTCAAAATCAGTCACACACGCAATCATCTCACCCACTTGGGTGATCCTGGGAGTGTTTAGCCCAGGTACGCAACAACAACAACAACTATGATGATTGCGCACTTTTTGAACACAAAATGATACACTACAATGGCTTTCAACACTAACTTAGAGACAAACATTGTATTTTGTGAAATCGTGACATTGACATGCAAACGTTTATGCCTGTTTAATTACAGATACTCAAACAGAAGCTCTCACTCAAGTATTCCTTAGCTCGCTCTTTCATGACGCAAAATGAAACAGGCCATTAGAAACATATGACAGGGAGGGAGGGAGTTTTACGGCCTATCAGTCTTTGTAGGCTATGTAAGGCCATTACACACGAAAATCACTTGAACAGTTTAGAGTAAACGCAAATCAAGTCACGATGTCCCTAGTTATTCACCTCTTACGAATCGCGTAGGGAGACTAGGTGGATCAATTCTTACCCTGAACCCACTGGGGGGGGGGGGGGGGGGGGGCATATGACAGAAGGAATTTCTGCACAGGAATGTCTATCTCACCAAACATCTGGCGTGAGTCTGCAACACACAGGGAACACTGTGCTGTATGGGCCATAGAGAGAAAGGGCGTACAGCCATCCTGGTGAACACAGCAGTACTGAGGAGGCAGCGACCGCCACATGCACACCCAGACCTACTAGACCTGCTACTACTGAGACCGCACTCCCTTTCACGGGCTTCCTCCATTGAGTCAAGAGTGACCAACACCAATAAAACTGAAATCTTGCCTCCTCCATGATCCATCACCTCGCCGAGCCGTCACCCTGGTCTGCGAGCGTGGACACGGGGCACACTTCCGGAAGCCACACAGAGGCGAGAGAACGGCCGGCCTTGACGCGGTCAGTCTGCACTGGAAGTGGATGCGTGCCCACCTCCCCTGTGTGTGACCTTCCTGCGCACCATAAACACCGTTCACGTCACACCGCCATGTCCGTATGGCTAAACCCTTGCTGTAACACAAGGCCTACGACTCCAGACTGCCGACACCAAGACAGTCCGATGCCCGCAGCCTCACGGCAACAACTCCTAAGGCCGAGTCCAGGACGCACGCAGACAAGCAAAAGTGGGTCCAAGACGGACACTTCGGTCAAGTGCCAGTGCCAGTGGTCATCCAGGGCGCGCGACGTGCACCTGGCAAGCTGCGGTCCCAGGCAGGACAGCGGACCCCGGGGCAAAGCAGGCCCGACCCCCCGTCGCTCTTCACGCGGCCAAAGCCGCAACAACAACAGCCTTTCTTGCCCGCACACAGCGAGGCCCAAGCCAATTAGACCAGGGAGGCGATACTGGGGCAGGAACACTCTCTAGGCAGCCAACAGGCCCGTGCCTCCAACACTGGCACCGCCACAGACGTGCAGTAAGCACGTGTGCAGCTCTCTGTCCAAACAGCTTGGGGAAGATATAGGACACAAGGACACACAGGCCAACAACCACCAGGATTCGATGGGAGGGAAAAAAGGCGGCGTTTGAAAAAACGCTTGAAAAAGCGCAAATGGAATGCATAAAGCGTTTGTGTGTGTTCGTGTCGCGTATGTACGAGAGAGAACTGAAATGAACTTAACTTTATTCACAGGCCGAGGGCCCATTAAATAGTAATAGCACATCAACAAGTATAATGCGTCTTTTCTAACACGGATGAGCACTACATATCGTGTAGTGGTTGATACATCTATGAGGCTGAGACTTAGCTGACATTTTTCTTTTCTCATCTTCTCAGAGCATGATATATGTACATCGATACATCCTTTGTAATCCGGTTGTAGGTACCGTTTTGAAAGAATCTGTCATCTCTACTTGATCGTACATGGCGTACAATGTGCCTCTCTCTGAGATCAGCATATTTGCAGCAGTCCTATTGGAAGTGTTTCTAATCTTCTCTCTCGTAACACACACACAAAAATTACACGTTTGGTCCATTGTTTCCTTGCAACCATAACGTTGCTTGACTTTTGGTCCATTAATAACTATTCGGAAGCGCACGAATACATCTCTTCTTTTTCATAGCCCAGAAAAATTTGGTATCTTTCCAGACCAAATATATTTTTAAAGACCAAGTACAATCAACATCTATCGCTGCTCAAATGTTTTTCATCCCATGACTGTCAATAACAATCTTGCAGCCTTTGCTTTAATTGCTTTGAAAAGTGTTTCTCGTTCATCGCGTTCATCCACACACCAAGCAGTGTCGGGGAGCATTTTGCAACATTACATAAGCTTTTTTGAGTAGTCTATGAAACAACACTTTTTAGAGTATTGGTGTTAAACTGTTCTAATGGTGTTAATGATCAAGGAGTATCTTCCTATTTTACCACATACAAAATGATTTGGCGCTCTAGTATCTAAGCCTAAAACGGTTTTACAAGCTAAGACGTGCACCTTTACAACTATTTCCTGGCTCTTTACACTCCATATTTCTGCGCCGTACAACAAGGTAGACTTTACCTGTGCATCTATGAGTTTCGTGAATAATGCAGGACTAGTATCAAATAACATCCAGATCACTTTTACTCTATGAAATACTTTCTGTTAAGCCGAAATCACAGCCTAAATATTTGTATCTGTTTACTACATCCAGCCTTATGTGATTAAGATGCCATCTTTCTCCTTCTAATCACCATCGCCTCAGTCTTGTCAATATTGACTGATCTTGAGGCCCACTTGGTGTTGTCGACAGAAGAACAACTTCGTCGGCAAGCGATAAGGCGTATATCTCCGCCGTGGCTGGAATTGTCCGGACACTATGCTTTCCATGTGTTCTGACATAGTTCGCTAGAGTTCTTATGTACATAATTATGAAACATGGACGTGCTTTGACGCCAAGGAGACATGGCTTTCAACTTATTTAGGAATTTGGTCGACAAACCGCTACCTTGCAGTATCTTCCACAACTGATCGAGTCAAAAGCTTTCCCATAGTCTACAAAGGCTATGTACAATTTGTCTCTGCCTGTGCCTGTGCCTCTGTGTGTGTGTGTGTGCGCGCGCGCGCGCGCACGCGCACGTGTGTATGTATGTGTGTGTGTAGAGGGGGGTAGGGAGCGGGAGAGAGAGCGAGAGAGAAAGAGAGAGAGAGAAAGAGAGAGAGAGAAAGAGAGAGAGAGAGAGAGAGAGAGAGAGAGAGAGAGAGAGAGAGAGAGAGAGACAGACAGACAGACAGACAGACAGACAGGCAGACAGACACAGACAGACAGACAGACAGACAGACAGACAGACAGACAGACAGACAGACAGACAGACAGACAGACAGACAGACAGACAGACAGACAGACACAGACACAGAGACACACAGAGAGAGAAACACAGAGACAGAGAAAAGAAATACTGGAGACTTTTGTCCAACTTCAAAATTGTATTTCAGAGCTTTCGGGGCCAAGTAGGCTCCTTCTTCAGTGAAGTAAAAGGCTATGTGCGAACGAGTCTGCCAAATCTGACGTCGCACCACTGATGACGTAATGTCAGATGCCCAGCAACGAAATCCACCTGTATCACAAAGTAACTAAATAGAAGTGCAAAAATAGAGTCTAGCCTATAAGGATTAACAGGTATACACAAATTGCACTTAGAAATAATTTTGAAGCTGGACAAAAGTCTCCAGTATTTCTTTTCTACTCGTTTACGAGTCCAACACCGGCCTCCTGTTTTCTAGATATATGACAGAGACAGAGAGACAGAGACAGAGAGAGAGACAGAGAGAGAGAGAGAGAGAGAGAGAGAGAGAGAGAGAGAGAGAGAGAGAGAGAGAGAGCTGTTGACAGGACATAGAGAGAGAGAGCTGTTGACAGGACATTCAGTCTGCCACAAATCACAGAGATAGGGAGGGATTCATGGTCCTTTGTATGTACGGACATTAAACAAGTGTAGGTCATCACACGACAAAAGCGCCTTTTGGTCAGTTGTCTACATAAAAAGCTATCAGGAACAAAAAAAACTAAAATAAAGAAATAAAAAAAGATAAAATAAACAAAAAAAAGAAGAAACAACAAAACAAAAAAAAAAATTCTAAGAAATATTACTACTCGCTACGGGCGGTAAAAAAAAAAAAAAAAAAAATACAAGAAAAAAAAAAAAAAAAAAAAAGGCGGTGTCATCGGCGGTCATATAATCGTTTGTGAGAAACATCGTTGTGAAAAACCCGTGGAGTCTGCTGGAATTCCGGTTCCGGCGGCAGGTTATCCAAGGATAACATCGGGCGACAGAGTGCTTAACAGCCCCGTAATGTCCAGAGAAAGAGAAAAACT
>JAWQFJ010007675.1:0-24360 GCA_034096865.1 Theodoxus fluviatilis
GCCTGGTGTGGTGAAGCAATGTATTATTGAGCGACGAGATCGTGAATTTTGTAAACAAAGATGGCGGAGCAACCGGGACCATCAGGCGAGGGTAGCCGGTTTCGACAGCGATCTGGCATATTTCAAGTTCTATCAAGAGATATTAGTGAAGAAAATGAGAGTGATGTTGATGTGGATGATGAGAATTTCGACTCTGACTTCGATGCAGCCGAAATGCAGAGCTCGGATGACAGTGATCATGCAAGTTCCGAGTCGGACGATGAATCAAGTGCGGGTACGCTAGCAGCACCTCTCTATGTGAATGTCATGAATGCATATGCAACAATTATTCTTTTCTTGATTATGTTGTATAAAAACTACTCTTTCTTATGAGGATGTTTTCTAATGTGTTTTCTTTGATATAGCATGTAGAAATATGCTTATATAGAAGTTTTTTAATTTTTAATTCAAATAAGTGATTTACTTCTCAACGTAGTTTAGTTTGTAAATGTATATATAGTCAGATCACCTGCCACATTCATGGGTAGGGGTAAACTGAGACCAATTTTTTTCTTATGTCAGTTAGAAATATATTTTTATTACCTTTTGGGGAAAAAATCTGATCATCACATCACTTATTAGTTAGCATGGGTGAGGATATACTTGAAAAATAAAAAAAATAACTCAGCATGTTGCATTATCAATTTTTTGGGGTGGGGTCACAATGCATGTTTGTCAAAACCAATTGCATAAATAAATTGCTCATTATCAGAGCTTTCAGAATATATATAATTTGTTGGGTCTTTCTTTATTTGTTGTGGTATCATTGCATCATATTGAGACCTACCCATTTACGGCAAAAAACCTGTGACATTTGGGGAACAATGGCCTGACACAGATAGGGTTAAAAAAATTCTAAATTCTCATTTCAAGCCTTTTACAAAATGTGTTACACAAGTATAGTGATCACTGCAATGAAAACAATAGCAACCACTGTATGTACTCATTCATACTGAATTCAGAAAGTCACAGCCTCCCTACTCCCATCAGCTTCTCTCATCTGATATATGTTAGGTATTCATACAGATCCAAAAACTTTCATTACTCATTTCAAACTATTCTGCTATCATCCACATTTTCATTTTTATCACTGAGCACCAAATAATGAGCAATATGCTGCACACAGATGTACAATAAAGCAATACCTGTTGAACTCTGGAAGTGGTTTTCTGATGCAACCTAATGTACATGTACAATAAGGCCAAATTTTGCCATGTAGGCATGATGGTCTACAGAAGAGCCTGTACAGGGATTTCCAGCACCTTTCAAATTTACACCAAATTTGATGTAATGTTCCACCATTGTTTGCAACCAACAAAAGACTTTTCTTTCACCATTAACATGTTATCAAGGAACAAAGATGTTTGAAGCAAAAAAGAGACTAACTTATTTTTCTCTTGATTTGTCACACTGGCAAATTCATTAAACACAAACACAATCAAGAACAAATCATCACTCGCTATGTTGATATTACCAGACAGATCAAATTATTCAAGTTCTGAGATGACAAATTCATGAAGAGACCAGGCCCTTAAAATGATTGAGTACCAAATGCATCTATGCAAAACTATATCAGATTTACAAGAGAAAAGACTTTGATCATTTGATACACTGCTATATTCACTTACAAACAAACACACACACACATACACACACACACACACACACACACACACACACACACAGAGTGAAAACAACAACAACAAAACTGCCAATGCATAGCAAATTGGTTATGTAAGACAGAGTTACAATACATTATGAGTGCAACCCTTGAGCCAAAAAGAAAAACAATTGAACTCCTAACAAAGCTGTTAAAAAAAGTTCTTTATATTACAAAGAAATGAGCAAATAAACATATTCTAGTAAAAAGATCCAACATGGATCATCAACAAAAAGACATCACTAAAAACTGGAATGTTGACAAACACAACGGAGGAAAATTCTACTGCATTAAAATGTGCTCTTCCACTTCAACTTTCACAATACACAGATGACACAGCCAGCACAGAGGTCATTAGTCTCTGAGCAACTTATTGCATAGCAACAACCATTTATAACACCTCCACAACTGGGGATTTTCTGTTTTCTTTTCTTCTTCTTTTTAAGCTGATGTAGTGAATGCACTCTCAAAAGGTTACCATTCAAATTAAAAAGATGCATACATCACTGACAAATTCACAACATTTAACTCCAACAGGTCATTGCTGTTGCATTCAATCAATGGCACTTTGGAAATACATATCCAACCAAGCCTTTGAGACAGTCCCTGACCCATGTGTTAGGAGCATTTGGAGTGAAAAAGTGTTGGATGATAGGCAAATAATAGTATTCTTGAATTACGTGGAATGTAGACAACTGTTTAATGCTGAAGTGTGTGTATCAGTTGACAGGATCTGTGAGTGAGGCCTACTGGAACCAAGGCGTGGCTGTTTTGCTGATATTCTGTAGCACTGTTATCTTAGGCAAGAGGCTGGAAGTGAAGTCAGACAATTTAGGTAAGAAGTGAATGTCCAGAGAGAAAAACAAGAGCCACAGTAAGGGACAGGGGTATCAAAGTGGAATGCAAATGAGCAAGAGATGTATTGGAGTGGAAGGGTGAGCAAGAGTGCAAGGGTCAGAATCAGTCCCCAGTAAGAGGGTGCTCCCCAGAAGCACTTGAAAGGTCTCTATGTGAGGACCGTTTTCGGACACCGTTGGTGAATTTCCTCCTCCAGCACCTGCAAGAGAAAGAAACTGCATGCACAATTTGTTGAAACACTCCTCAAAAACAATATAAGTAACAAAGAAGTGCAAAACAAAAAGAAAGACAACCCCCCACTAAAT
The DNA here is from genome assembly GCA_034096865.1 of Theodoxus fluviatilis. Classification (NCBI taxonomy): domain Eukaryota; kingdom Metazoa; phylum Mollusca; class Gastropoda; order Cycloneritida; family Neritidae; genus Theodoxus; species Theodoxus fluviatilis. Next base: position 2,863 of record JAWQFJ010007675.1, read on the forward strand.
TTCCCCCCTAATATTATCAATGAATAACTACAATCATGTGCAGCATCCAAAAAGCAACACGGGCAAAGCCCATATGACTCACGTGCTTGACCTTGATCTTTACATGACCTTGACCTTCAGGTGACCTTCAAGATCAAGGTCAAACAACTAAACCTAGCAATGACATCATACACTAAGAACTGCTTTACACATTTTTCCTACCAAAATACATGTGACCTTGACCCAGGTGAAGGTCATCCAAGGTCATGCAACACAAAGCTGTTAATTCAAGACATAGGAAGCACAATGGTGCTTATTGGCACTTTCTACCATGAGATATGGTCACTTTTAGTGGTTCACTACCCCATTTTGGTCACATTTCATAAGGGTCAAAGTGACCAAATGTGTCTCATGATGAAAGTATAACATGTGCCCCACATAATTATTAAGTTTGAAACAGTTATCTTCCATAGTTCAGGGTCAAGGTCGCTTCAAAATATGCATACAATCCAACTTTGAAGAGCTCCTGTGACCTTGACCTTGAAGCAAGGTCAACCAAACTGGTATAAAAAATAGGGCTTACTTTGCCCTATATACCATATATAGGTCAGGTATCCAATCTCAAAAACTTCAGAGAAAATTGAGAAAATGTGAAAAATGACTGTTTTTGAGACCACATTTATGGCTCCTGTGACCTTGACCTTGAAGCAAGGTCAAGTCACTATGTATGTTTTTTGAGGCCTTGTCATTATACACCATCATGCCACATTTGGTATTGATAGACTTAATAGTCTCCAAGAAAAATCCAACATTAAAGTTTTCGGACGCCCGGACGCCCGGACGGACGAAACAGGTGAGTACATAGACTCACTTTTGCTTTGCATGTGAGTCAAAAAACAGAAAATACCTAATTACTGAGTGCCTATAGAGGCAAGCAGACAAAATGCAAACCAATGACAAAACAGGGAAACCATTTAGTACTTTCAGTAACAATGCCAGTTCAACAAAAACAACTTCACAACTTAAACAGCACATCATGCTCATTTCTAGAAACAAACAGCACATAAATATCTAGTTTGAAACTGCAAAGCATAAGCAAACAAAGGCTCAACCAGCCCATGTAGAATGCTACATGCATGAGCCAACTTGGGTAACCAGCACAGAATTCAAGGCACTTGGTTCATTGGGCAATAGAATGGAAAGCTTTCTCCCTCATTTTCTACTCCACAGCAATTTGATAATTCATTATCACCCTTTACTGTAGAGCAACCTTTTAAAGGATTTTTGGCTAAAATCTGCACAATCCCATTCCAATGTTAAAATCCAATATGTTCTGTTGAAATATCAGATATTTGTGACCTGTTTTTATGAACTGAGTCTTAACTCACACACAGTAAAAACACAGTAGAGGCTGACAAAGGTGATGAGGGTGGATTTTGTGCATTTTGACGTTTTGGCAAAACTGATTCATACATATGCTTAATTTTCATTATCAAATGTTGGAAAGTTTCTTTTCAGCTTAAAAAACACAAAAAATTGCATTTTATTGCACCTACCCATTCTAAAGTATTATACATTATCCTTTCTGCGTTTTGCATTTTTAGTTGAATAATAACATGGATTTGTTGTCAAGATCAAATACTTTTCCATTTATTTATCATTCTATGTTCAGAAATAGATTTTCTTTACCAACCTGCCAAATTTTGAGCTGATGCATGCATTAAAAAGGCCCGTTTCTAAGGAAAGACTGTAGATAAAGTTGTTAAATCTTCGACTCTTGATTTCTCAAAACAGCTGTCAGCATACCACCTCACCTCTCTTTGAGTGAGCATAACTTGTTCAATTTTTAGAGTAGAAGTTCGATTTTTTAATCAAACGAAAGGTACTTTTTTGGGGCAGATTTTGAAAATACAAATATTTCAAATCTCATTTTTGCGAGTTAAGACTCGGTTTGTGAAAATGGGTCACATTTCGTTTATTGATGGTCAGCTTTAATCATGATTACCATTTTACTTATTCCCAACAAGTACAATATTCATTACTAATTTGTATTTGAGGTTTGTTTGCTTGCTTGCTTTTGCATGCAGCAGAATGATGTTTTAAAGGTGTGGCAGCATAGTGAGATTTCTGTATGCATATGCCCATCTCTCTCCAGCCCCCTCACATCCTCAACCCCCATTCCCTAAATCATGTAGCACATTGTTTTCAAACTCATATCCATGACAGAAAGGGTGCTTGTTCATCGGGTCTCAACAATTATGTCTGTTTATTTGTTTAACTAGATCATGAACACTAGTTAGCTGTAGAATATAACACATGACTGCTACATAAAACATCCTATCAGTGTACAGAGTCAATTTTGCAATCCATGTTCTCTACCAGTTAACACTCCAAGTAATCATGTAAACACTATCTAAATTAGTCTTTTTCTTTTTCTTCACTCTTAAGATCCTGTACCACCCATTACCACCCACTCTGCTCAATCCTGTACCGCCCATAGCCACCCACCCCCCCATGTGGCTGTTTCTTGACTGATTCTTTTCTACAAATTGCAAAATCCTTACAGGACCACGGAATGAAATGCGTGAATGACTTACAGGACCTTAAGAGTTAATTGAAACTGCAATTTAAGACAGTTTTGGACTTGTTATATAACAGAAACGAAAGAAAAGAAATACTGCTGCTAACACATTATTTATACACTACCACACATCACAGGTACTTAATAATAATAATAATAATAATAATAATAATAATTTATTATACTTATAAAGCGCCTTTCCTGAGGTTCTAAGCGTTTAACATATATACATACATATACAAAATAAACATACAACACACAGTCTATACATTTAGTCATCCAGTCATAGTCAAACACATGCATTCAGATGTACAGTCAGACTGACAATATACTATACTTCAGCACCGTATAAAGAAAAATTTATGGATTAGAACTGCATGCAGTTTACTGGTTTACTAGCATGACTTAACAGCAGAACTTCCACCAATAGTTTGTACAGATATGAAATCAGCAAGGAAAAAATCCTGAAAAGAGTACAAAGCCACCAAAAAAAAGATAAAAGTTGATGGCCCAATCAGTAGAGACCCCGGCGAAATGACATTCTAGAATTTTCAAAAATTCTAGAACATTCTAGAACATTCTAGAATAAATTTGATGGAATGATTCTAGAATTCTTTTGTTCCAGAATAATTCTAGAATATTCTAGAACAATACTTTTTCTTAGAATATTATTCTAGAACATTCTAGAACATTACTTTTTCTTAGAATATTATTCTAGATCAAGACCTTTCAAAGAATATTCTAGAAAATATTAAATAAAATGATTTTTTTATAAAAAGAAATGAACAACAAAGCATTTCAACACACACGTGTCAACATATATATGAATGTAAATTTGATGTTGATGTTCATATAATTCAGGAAGTGTTTTACGATTTCCTACTTTTCACTGACTAAGCAAAATAAAAAATGCATGGACTTCAAAAACATAATGGTGTTAAAGTGGGAATTGTAGTCCCGTGCGACCATGGATCCAATATGCAATGTCCATGGGAGCGACATACGCGTCTCTGATCATACCCGGCCTCGCGTTATTTACGTCAAGATCTAAAAATAGAAGAAAAAAACGGAAGTGGCCGATTTATCGCAATGCCTGCTGGGAAGCACAGAGCTGGGAAGCACTTAAAAGTTTGGTTACACACTTGTGCGTTTGATCGAAATCGGACAAGTTTTAGCTGTGTTGTAGCGATTTTTGCCGATATTTCGACTGAAGTTCTGACTTTTTTCGCGTCATGGCCGACTCCGTATCAGATGAGAGCGAAGGAAGCGACAATGCTGCTGATTCATTTCTGAATTTGACCTGATGTCGGTGCGCGGGAAATCTATCCGCTTGAACAAGACCAGTGGATGCGAGAGATGTTGGAAGAGGAATCGTCGGAGGAAGAATATCTAGACTTCCACTTAGGATCGTGGCAGACAGAAAATTTTCGTTCTCGTATGCGACACACCTTTCGACGCGCTCAAGGAGTAAAGATTGAATCCCCTCGGACGCAACGCCTCTTCATGTCTTCTCTGATCTTCACAGACGCGATGTGGGAACGACTTCACTTGTGACAGACAAATCGGTATGCTGAGAGAGAGAGAGAGACAGAGGAATCCACCTCCTGCCAGCTCCAAGTGGGCACCTGTGACAGTTTCTGAGATGAAAACATTCATCGATCTCTCCATCGCAATGGGTGTGCTTCGCATGCCTGAGAAGCAAGATTTTTGGCGACAGAAGAAGTGGCTTTTTCCGTAGTTTTCGAGACTAAGTTCCCCAACTGGCCCAAGGCAATCGAGAGACGGATTCCTTTCTCTGTAGCGGTACCTGCATCTACAATTCGATCCCCAATAACTTTCTTCACTGTTCACAAGAATTGCAAGGTATGAGGTACATTTATGAATTGAATGGGATTTGATTGATAAAATCAGTTGGGTGGAAATTGGTGATTCAGATATCATCTGAATAGATCTCTGATGTGTGCAGTTGTTTCAAACACCATGATCATCTGATGTGTGCAGTTGTTTCAAACACCATCAAACTAAGTACATGAAATTCGTATGCCACCATTTCTAGCTGGATACCAGCATCAAAACTGTGTTATGTTTTAGCTCCTTCACAGTGTTTCAGAGGAGATAATACTCTGAGGCAGTTGACATTTGAACTGAATCAGTGAATGTTATCTGAAGCTCAGCTATAATGTCATAGGAATTAGGCCATCTAAGTGTTGTATAATGTTTGCAAGCACGAATCAGATTTGATACAGGAAATTTGCCCTATTTGTCTCATAAACATTTTCTAAGCTTTTGCTTCTAAAGATATGCATTTCTTTTTCCTTTGTTTTATTTTTAATGTTTCCTCAACCATGAGTCACTACACTGAAGACTTCTGAATAGTTAATCATGATTTATTTATATGTATTAAAAAAAAAGAATTCCATCATTATTCAGCGTAATGAAAACTGCAATTGTAATCTTTTCAGAAATACACACATTGTGCACTGTTGCAACTGAACTATGGTAAGCAATTCTTGCTTTATGTATGCAGTGATCATCATTATGTACCATTTCAAACTCTGTATTAAATAATCTACATTTAACAGATATTGGTTTGTTGTTTCTTATCTAAATATTCTGTTTGAATGTTGTTGCTAAACAATTCCAAAATACTCTATTACCTTTAATTATTCTTCTCAATAATATTATTGTTCTTGAATTGTTCCAGAATGTACAGTGAGTTTTCTGGAATTTCATCTTGAATTGTTCCAGAATTATCTGTCAGTATTCTAGAATATTCTGGAATAACATTCCAGAATATTCTGGAATAATTCCAGAATTATTCTAGAACTGTGTTTCCTATCTTCGTCTGTAAGTATTCAAGAACATTCATTACCATTCTAGAATATTCTAGAATATTCTAGAATATTCTAGAATTATTTTCTAGAATATTCTAGAATATTCTAGAAAATATTCTAGAATATTTCTAGAATACTTCCTTGAATTCTCATTTAAGCTTCTGTCATTATTCTAGAACCTTGGACTCTGGTTCCAGAAATCACATTCTAGAATCTTCTGGAACATTTCTAGAATAGTTCTGGAACGATTCCAGACCGTTTCGCCGGGGTAAGAGCGAGTATTAGACCTGCAAATCATCCATAGTGCAGCAAAGTGGGGATAGGTGACTGGGTTAAACTTACATTGAGCACTGGTTAGTCTAGAGTCAAACATAGAGGAGAGCCCTAGTCAGCAGCACTCATGGACTGATAGGGTAAGTGAGAGTCCTTTTTGGCAGGCATCTCCACCTAACGGCAAAGAAACACAACAAAAGATCAGGAAAGAAAAAAGGAAATTAGAAACGGACAACTGAAGCTAGGAAGCAACTGCTGCAGAACTGGGGGCTGCTGCATCACACAGGGACAAAACAAAGCATTATGCAGGGGCAGGAGTAACAATGGCCGTGAGAAAACATGGGGCTACAGCAGATGAAAAGTGCATCAATCAGCTCCAGCCATTTACGTTGCTCTCTAACAAACAAGGCTACTTTGGTTGCACCTTCCTCAGCAATAGTTTGCAGTTCATTGATTAGAAAAGATTCAGAATGGTTCCAACATTGTATAGGAGTCATCATACACAACAAAAAGTGTAGCTGATGGGTTCCTATGCCAAAGCAGTGTTTGAAAATTACAAGGTTCTCCACTGTCCACATTTATTATCTGGCATTGCAGAGAAAGCCATGGGTCAAGCTACCTTAATTATCGTGCACTTTGACAGTCAGATTCATGCCAGTCAAAGCCAATTTAAAGCTCTACTTTGTAAAGTTCTACTATCTGGTTGTTGGGAAAGTTCTGGTGGTTTCTAGAACTTTCTATGTGAGACTGTTCAGAAACATTCTAGAAAGTTCTTTTCTGTATGTATATAAAGGGTGGGTCCTAGTGCATATTGCAATCATAATTTTGTCAATCATCATCAAATGCACAAGCTACTAATATGGACTTGACAAAACCCTACATTCATGGCCTCATGCTAAACGACTTCAAGGTGGGTCTGAGTGCTGCTGAATCAAGTCAATGGAGCATTTGGCCAGGACACCACGTCTCAACGCAACACCCTGTTTTGGTTCACTCACTTTCACTCAGGCAAGATCGACCTTGAGGACCAACCCCGTTCAGGCAGCCCATCCAAGGTCGACGATGACCGTTTGCGCCAGCTGGTGGAGGCAAATCCCCGCCAAACCACACGTGAACTGGCAGCACTGCTGGGGGTTGACAACAGCATGGTCCGTGACTATCTTTGTGCTATGGGCAAGGTGTACAAGCCAACAGCTGGACAGAATCCAACAACAGTGCCCGAGGTCTGGCCCGGTGAGATACCTGCACAACAACGCACGCCCACACACTGCAAGGGTGACGCGCTGGAGCTCAGCTGGGAGGTGCTGTCTCACACACTATATTCACCAGATCTTGCTCCATCTAAAATAGAATAAGACAAGACAAAAAGTAACAAGGTTGGATAGATCTCAAAGAAACAAAAAAGCTTTCTTCAGAATGCACCACACCTATACATGATCCACTGGCATTCTCTCTTGGTGTTGCTCACGGACTAAATATGCAACTCTTCTCTGTCAGACATAGAATTGGGACATTAAATCTGAGTGCGTAGATTTGACTGTTTTTGATAAGACAACCACAGACTCTTCAATACACACCCTCCAAAGTGTACTGTCCCCTAGCACTGCTGCCCACCCTAGTCACCTTCCCATCCCTGCAATGCCAGATTTCATCTCAGCCACCATCCCCACACCACCACCACCCCCTGCTGCCGAACATAGGTGTGAATCAGAAGCATGTTTCCCAGACTATGGGCATGCAATCCAAAGCAACCCAAAGCAATTCAAAGGGCATTTATGGTATTACTTTCAAGTGCTTGCTAAAATCATACAGGAGTCAGTCTCAAAACTGGGACAAAGGAGCAGGCGGTGTCAGGTTTTGAAAACAGGATTTGTTACAAGAACTGATTGGACGTTGCACCAGTTGTTACTTTTAAGAAAGACCAGAAATGCCTTTTGGACTGCTTTGGATTGCATTTCCATAGTCCGGGGAACCCGTTTCTGCTCTCCAGGTTCCCCTGCTCAAACTCAAGGTTCTAACTTTTGTGACAATGTGGGAAGCATCAGGCAACATTTCTGCATGTCGCCATTTAAGAGCTAAATTTAGAATGATGAGTCAGAGAAGAGACATATGAAATGGAGCACATGACTTTTAGGTCTGCATGGGAATGGCAGCAAGGGACAGGAAACGTCGGTATGGGTCATTGTGTGAAAACTGTACGACAAGGCAGGTAACCTTCTTGCCTCCAAAATTTGCACTGCCCACCAAATGGCAGCCCAAAATGAGAAAATGAAAAAAAAATCAAGTGCATTTACTATTTAATTGTTTGGTAGAGTAATGGTCATGCAACTATCATTCCAAAGAAGGAAATACAAAATTAGTTGTAAATAAATTAGATTAATTCTTTGAAGGGTTTTGTGATTTTCAAAAGCCATATCACCTGTTCAAGGATTGATGTTTGACAATGGTGTCAGAACTAGGATCAATAAGAAATAAAATGGCAGTAATATTCACCTTTGCCTGCTCAACCAAACATGCATCAAGACAACACTCAATTTTAATTAAGGAAATGAATTGAAATTTAATAAATAACAGAACAAAACAAATAAAAAGTAAAATGGAGAGAACTAGGATAAGAAAAACAGAACTAATCATCAATTCAGAGCAAATCAAATCAAAAGAAATAAGATAACATGAAAATTGAAAAAAATTAAATGAAATACCCTGATAAGATAAAACATAAGTAAAGCAAAAAATACAATAACAGATTAGAATAAAATGAGACTGTATTAACCCCACAATTTTTTGTAAAAACAAATTAACCTGCTGTGAAAAAGAAACAAGAAGGGCAAAGCCCATACGACTCACATGCTTGACCTTGACCTTTATATGACCTTGACCTTCAGGTGACCTTCAAGGTCAAGGTCAAACAACTAAACCTACCAATGACATCATACACAAAGAAATGCTTTACACATTTTTCCTACCAAAATACATGTGACCTTGACCCAAGGTCAAGGTCATCCAAGGTCATGCAACACAAAGCTGTTAATTCAAGACATCGGAAGCACAATGGTGCTTATTGGCACTTTCTACCATGAGATATAGTCACTTTTAGTGGTTCACTACCCCATTTTGGTCACATTTCATAAGGGTCAAAGTGACCTTGACCTTGATGATATGTGACCAAATGTGTCTCATGATGAAAGTATAACATGTGCCCCACATAATTATTAAGTTTGAAACAGTTATCTTCCATAGTTCAGGGTCAAGGTCACTTCAAAATATGTATACAATCCAACTTTGAAGAGCTCCTGTGACCTTGACCTTGAAGCAAGGTCAACCAAACTGGTATCAAAAGATAGGGCTTGCTTTGACCTATATACCACTTGTAGCTAAGGTCGCCATTCTCAATAACGTGGGAGAAAATTGGGAAAATGTGAAAAATGACTGTTTTTGAGACCACATTTATGGCTCCTGTGACCTTGACCTTGAAGCAAGGTCAAGTCACTATGTATGTTTTTTGAGGCCTTGTCATCATACACCATCATGCCACATTTGGTGTTGATAGACTTAATAGTCTCCGAGAAAAATCCAACGTTTAATTTTTTTACGGACGGACGGACGGACGGACGGACGGACGGACGCCCGCCCGGACGGACGACACGGCTCAGTACATAGACTCACTTTTGCTTCGCATGCGAGTCAAAAAGGGAACTAAAAAAGATGAAATGAAATAAAAACAACAAGGGCAAAGCCCATACGACTCACATGCTTGACCTTGACCTTTACATGACATTGACCTTCAGGTGACCTTCAAGATCAATGTCAAACAACTAAACCTAACAATGACATCATACACTAAGAACTGCTTGACATATTTTTCCTACCAAAATACATGTGACCTTGACGCAAGGTCAAGGTCATTCAAGGTCATGCAACACAAAGCTGTTAATTCAAGAGATAGGAAGCACAATGGTGCTTATTGGCTCTTTCTACCATGAGATATGGTCACTTTTAGTGGTTACTACCCCATTTTGGTCACATTTCATGAGGGTCAAATTGACCTTGACCTTGATGATATGTGACCAAATGTGCCTCATGATGAAAGTATAACATGTGTACTACAATGTTATGAAGTTTGGAAGAGTTGTTTTCCATAGTTCAGGGTCAAGGTCACTTCAAAATATGTATACAATCCAACTTTGAAGAGCTGTGACCTTGACCTTGAAGCAAGGTCAATCAAACTGGTATCAAAAGATACGGATGACTTTGCCCTATATACCATATATAGGTCAGGTATCCAATCTCAAAAACTTCTGAGAAAATTGGGAAAATGTGAAAAATGGCTGGTTTTTAACATTTACGGCCCCTGCGATCTTGACCTTGAAGCAAGGTCAAATCACTGTGTATGTTTTTGTGTGCGCCTTGTCATCATACACCATCATGCCGAATTGGGTGTTGATAGACTTAATAGTCTCCGAGAAAAATCCAACGTTAAAGTTTTTTACGGACGGCAGGACGTCTGGACGCCCGGACACTCGGATGGATGACACAGGTGACCTAGTATGAAAGTATAACATGTGTACTACAATGTTATGAAGTTTGGAAGAGTTATCTTTCTTAGTTTGGGGTCAAGGTCACTTCAAAATATGTATACAATCCAACTTTAAAAGAGCTCCTGTGACCTTGACCTTGAAGCAAGGTCAAGTCACCATGTATGTTTTGTGAGGCCTTGTCATCCTACACCATCATGCCAAATTGGGTGTTGATAGACTTAATAGTCTCCGAGAAAAATCCAACGTTAAAGTTGTTTATGGACGAAAGGACACTCGGCCGCTTGGCCGCCCGGACGCCAAGACAGATGACACTGGTGATCTAGTATGAAAGTATAACATGTGTACTACAATCTTATGAAGTTTGGAAGAGTTATGTTCCATAGTTCAGGGTCAAGGTCACTTCAAAATATGTATACAATTCAACTTTAAAGACCTCCTGTGACCTTGACCTTGAAGCAAGGTAAATCAAACTGGTATCAAAAGATAGGGATTACTTTGCCCTATATATCATATATAGGTCAGGTATCCAATCTCAAAAACTTCAGAGAAAATTGGGAAAATGTAAAAAATTGCTGTTTTTTAGACAACATTTACGGCCCCTGTGACCTTGACCTTGAAGCAAGGTCAAGTCACTATGTATGTTTTTTGAGGCCTTGTCATTATACACCATCATGCCAAATTGGTGTTGATAGACTTAATAGTCTCCAAGAAAAATCCAACGTTAAAGTTTTTTACAGACGCCCGGACACCTGGACGCCCGAAAGGGTGAGTACATAGACTCACTTTTGCTTCGCATGTGAGTCAAAAACACATCTTAATTCAACACTGCACTGGTGCATTCCTGAAAACTTCTTTTTTAAAGTCCTGCCAGACTTGAGAGGGAAAAAGTCTTTCAAAGCTGCATACATGCAGGTAACAACAGCCAAGAGTATCAAAACCAGCCCCCTCTAACCACTCACAGCAGCAACTATCCATAGGACTAATGGGAATTTGCCTACAGGTAGGATGAACCTACTGTGCCTGTCTCATTCAAAACTGACACGGGAATACTTCTGATAGCAGACACCCTGAAAAGCCATAATGTGGGCGAAGCCAAAGACCTTTTTTTCCTCCTCCCACCAGGTTTTCTTAAGCTTTTCTAGTGAAATACAAAGCAGTGAGAGCAACCTACCTCATAGGCATCCTCATGCTTGACATGAAGGTATTTCTTGTCCCAGAAGAATTTCCTTGCTTTCAAGCAGTACAGCATTAATATGTCACACAATAAGGTTGCCTGTAGGTGAAAAAAACAACCCAGATATTCATTTAATTACACACAAACTTCTTCAAAACAAACTGTGCAAGGGAGATAACCCAAATTTGTCCATGCCACAGGATCATACAGAAAGAAAGCACAGATTTATAAAATTCAACGATGAAAGGATTAATTCACGGACATTGCACTGCTAGACTATGAACAGCTGGTGATTGAACATGGTTACTATGGCATCCCAAGAAGTCTAGCATTGTAATTTCACACTTCCTTTTCTACATCACAGTATAGGGAATTGGATACAATATCTTGAGACCTGGCCATGCTATGCTGATGATGACCACATCTCACCAAAACTGTCCACTGGACCTCTGTGAGTTGAGATAGGCCTTACTGTACACACAATCTTTTTGTTTTATTATGTATGTACTTTTTTATATTTCACCTCTAAATACTATACAGCACATGACATTATCATGAACAAGAGTTCACATCTGCCACTAACTCGAACTTGATAAAACTGACCTCTACCAATGACATCTACTTAAAATTTAATATGTTATCAAGTTGAGGTGTTATCAGGCCTCATTTAGTGAAGACAGGCCACACATCAGAAACCAGAATATGCAGCATATCAAGCACCGTGACAACACACTTACAATGGACAGCAGCGCCAGACAACTGGAAAGTTTCAGGCTCAGTGGCACAAAGTTGAATTTTCCTCCTCGTCCCTCCACAGTCACGATGAACCGTATGCCATATGCCTTGATCAGCATGCGAGCTGGGTCACCGTTTACCACATAGTACTTGGCATATCTGCAAATATCAGCAAACAGATGGATGGATGGACGGATGGATGGATGGAAGGACGGAGGGATTTTTACTGCTTATCAGCCTTTGTAGGCTATTTAGGCCACTGATCATGAAATATCATTGGCGTCTGTTAGAATGAGAGTTGGTCAAGTCACAATTTTCCTGTTTATTTGCCTCTTATGAATCATGTAGGGACAGGAGCTGGGTCCATTCTTACCATTAACCAACATGGGGAGCAAACAAACGAATAAAACAATGAAAAGACACATGAAATGACAACAAGAAGGGCAAAGCCCATACGACTCACATGCTTGACCTTGACCTTTATATGACCTTGACCTTCAGGTGACCTTCAAGGTCAAGGTCAAACAACTAAACCTACCAATGACATCATACACAAAGAAATGCTTTACACATTTTTCCTACCAAAATACATGTGACCTTGACCCAAGGTCAAGGTCATCCAAGGTCATGCAACACAAAGCTGTTAATTCAAGACATAGGAAGCACAATGGTGCTTATTGGCACTTTCTACCATGAGATATAGTCACTTTTAGTGGTTCACTACCCCATTTTGGTCACATTTCATAAGGGTCAAAGTGACCTTGACCTTGATGATATGTGACCAAATGTGTCTCATGATGAAAGTATAACATGTGCCCCACATAATTATTAAGTTTGAAACAGTTATCTTCCATAGTTCAGGGTCAAGGTCACTTCAAAATATGTATACAATCCAACTTTGAAGAGCTCCTGTGACCTTGACCTTGAATCAAGGTCAACCAAACTGGTATCAAAAGATAGGGCTTGCTTTGACCTATATACCACTTGTAGCTAAGGCCGCCATTCTCAATAACATGGGAGAAAATTGGGAAAATGTGAAAAATGACTGTTTTTGAGACCACATTTATGGCTCCTGTGACCTTGACCTTGAAGCAAGGTCAAGTCACTATGTATGTTTTTTGAGGCCTTGTCATCATACACCATCATGCCACATTTGGTGTTGATAGACTTAATAGTCTCCGAGAAAAATCCAACGTTTAAGTTTTTTACGGACGGACGGACGGACGGACGGACGCCCGCCCGGACGGACGACACGGCTCAGTACATAGACTCACTTTTGCTTCGCATGTGAGTCAAAAAGAGATGATAGGGAAGAATGATAAGCAAGCAACAGTATCTGTAAATTACTGAATGAACAATTAACATGGACTACAAGCACCATCGATTCCCATGTTTAACCCAATGAATGATAAACTCTCAAAAATCTAAGCTTTTTATCCATTATGAACACAAGGTTTACTTCATTCATTCAAAAATGCATTTCTTCACTTCTATTTATCCTGGTAACAAGATGTAGACACTGTTAGAAAGCTAAAGAAATATGCTACATCATCATTGTTGCTCCTAACACATTTCCTTTTTCTCTTAAAATTTTGAACTGCGACAACCTTGGAAGTGCGGCAGTACCAGATGCAACACCCAGGTCACACCCGGTCTTAAAGGGAGATGTAACTCGCACATTGCATCCTGCCTTGATGGGATAAACAGTGGAGCAAATAAGCAACCCAATTACCAAGGGATCATTATTTACTGAATATGCCTGTTTAATGTTCATTACCCTCACACACCTGTCCACATACAAAACATACCATGCTAACACAAAACATTTTCACATGAAGCCTGCTTAAAGCATGCCATGTTCACCAACACTATGCATTTTCACACAATATGTGTTCACACTAAACATGCAATGTACAGATACAAAAGGATACATCATTTACACATAAGAGGCATTCTGTTCACATACAAAGCATACCATATTTTCATACAAAACAATTTGCATCAAAGTCCACACACACGTTCACAAAGCACGCCTTGTTCCTGGACAAAGAATTTTAACACCTAACTTGTTCAGGAACATACCATGTTCACAAAGGCTCTTCTGTTCACACTCTTGGCCAACCATGTTCACACCTATTGTGACGAGAAGCCCTTTCACCTATAAAATTGTATTTAAAACTTGGCTTGTTTTCTATGTCTAGGGAATATAACAATAGAACTTCTCGCACACTTTCATTCTCTCATTCACACAAAGCATGGAATAAGTATGAAATGAGAGAATGGAAATCTTACTGCAAATTAAAACTGTTTATTAAACAATCATTAATAACTCTATAAATGTTATGAAAAAGATCTAGGAATAATGTTTCTCTAAATACCAAACCCCAATAATAAGATGCTCTGCCAGACCAGGAGACTAATTTACTTACTTAACGGTTTCGATGTTTTCATCTGATGACGGTTCACATACACTTATATATCCATGGTAGAATCAAGTTCGATGAAACGGGGAAAAAGGGAAAAGGGGAATGAAAGAGGGGTAATCCAATTGATGCACAACCACAAGATTTAGTATACTACGGTGTAATCACTTCCTTCACCAGGATGGGTACTACTCATCATCCCAGCGGAATTTTCCAAGATGAAAACTTTTCGTCCTATTGTAGGATCAACCTGGGTAAACTTCAGGTCGATAATATTAATCCATTGGAGAAGGTGTTGACAGGAGGAGGACAACTACTTTCTGGGGACATCCGTTTTGAACAGCCAACGGTAACGTCCGATAACGGATCCAACAGCCGTTAGACACATTGATTAATGATGTTGCGTACGTCCAGGTCTCAAACCCTCGCAACTTTCCTTTCAATTCTTTCTTTTATAATGAAGAGGGAGACATTACGACTTCCCTTATTATTATTATTACTCTACATCTTCTAAAGAAAAACCAGGGAACAGGACGCGAATGTACCACAAGGGTCTGTTCGTTGAAAATAAATGATGACGCGCGCCGAATCGCATTATTTCACCTGTATTTATAAGTTTCCAGCCTTAGTTCGTCACAATTAAGTCACGTGTCCTTCTCTCATGATACCTGATTGCTTCCAAATGTACCTGCATCACAATATAAGATGAACTCATGGCTTTCTTATCCAATGGTCTCTTTCGTTCGATTACTCCCCTCACATGGTGATCACATGTCTTTCTCCCGACCTGTCGTGATCCATGATTAGAATTTACCTTCTCTCCAATTAGCAATCACCTCACATCCAACTCAAAACCTCGTCATCGGAATGTTCTCCGCAGTGACGTCATCATTCGATTCTGGGACCGCTCCCAATGAAGAATTAAAAATCTGATCTTCTAACTCACTTCTTCTCATTCTCTACTTCACTGGTCTGGCAGTTGTCTCTACACTCAAATACCGTCTGGCAGAGATCTAGAGAACCCATCCCGTTTTAACTAGAGAATAAACTAAAGAGAGAGAAAACGTGGTTTCGTCACACTATGCAGACACAGCTGCAGGGCCCACCTGAAGTTGAAGCCAGGGGAGACATTGTTGTAGAAGTCCTGACTACCATCCAGGCGTCGGAAGGAATAGATGGGCAGGCAAGCATTTATGCTGTAGTCAAAATTGCAGTCCCAACGTATGATCACTTGAATGACAGCACCCTGTGCAAGGAAACAGTGTGTCACTGTGGTTTGCTGCACGCACATGAGACAACTTCAACCAACGTCAGTAATTACACAACAAATGGCAAGCTCTTTTTCCCAGATAACTTCCACCAAACAAAATTCCACTAGCATCTGTGCAATTACCAATTTGGTGGGAGAAAGAAACAATTCACTATGGCTTCCTGGTGAAGTTACTCAGAGGAAACTGGAGGAAAATCAGTTAACACAGCATACAGAGGGGCATCTGCATTACCACCACTGTGTGGACTGCATGGGACAGCCACTCTGTTAAGTTAGGGCAAGTCATCAGAAGGGTAAATTCCACTGTTTAAAATAAGATGATTGCCTCATCAAAAGGATTTAGTACTTATAAAATGGTAAACATGGTTCATAATGACTACAGGGACTGCATAAATATTTCCATCCTCTATGTATCTATCACCAAAACCATGGCAATTACTTGTGAGATGGATGAGACCGCAACAGGTATAAGTAAAAGTGCCAATGATTCTTGTGAAAAGTGCTAATAACTGCATGCAAGCAAAAGAATAAAGTATCATGCATAAAATTATGTCTTCAGTTCAACCATTGGACAGGGTGAAATGGCTTGTATGAAGTTAATTAAATTTCCATTGTGTTTCTCTCCAGTCATTCCAGTCAATTAGGAGTTCTTTCAAAGCAACATAAAGTTTTAAACATGTAGTAATGAAAATCTCCAGTAGCAAAGTTAAACTAACAAATTTGGGGGGGCAGTACTAATTATCAACTATATTTTCTGAGTGAATAGTGAGTGTGTGTGTGTGGTGTGTGTGAAGTGTATGTGTGTGTGTCTGTATTGTTCATATAGTGTGTGTGTGTGTGTGTGTGTAGCATGTGTATGTGTTTAGCATGTCTGTGTGTATAGCATGTGTGTGTGTGTGTGTGTGTGTGCACGCACGCATGTGTGTGTGTGTGTGTGCACGCACACATGTGTGTGTGTGCAAGTGTACCTCAGAGACATCATCCCTCTCCACAACCCCCCCAGATGTCTTCGCTCTGCTTCCCAGTCACTGCTGGCTCCACCCAGTAGGGCCGGCCACATAGGGAAGCGCTTGGGTCGCCGCTCGTTCTCCTACTGTGGTCCAACCCTGTGGAATGCGCTCCCCCAGAACATGCGAGAAGCATAGTCACTAGAGCACTTCAAGAGCACTCTGAAGACTCGCCTTTTCTGACTTGGGATCTGTGTTAATAGTCTTAAATGAAAGGACATACCTGACTGAAAGACTGTGCACTAGTCTCTGTTTTTGTTAACTTTTTCTCCCTTCCCCCCAATCTCCTGCGCCTTGACCATGCTGCCAGCATGAATGTGCGCCATACAAGTGGACATCATCATCATCATCATCATCATCAAGTGCAGGCGTGCATGTACATGTGCACCCATGCATGCATCTCCTTGGGGGTTTGGCTGAGGAATGGGACTGGGAGGTGTGGGGGACAGAGAAGGGAGGTTTGAGAAGATGGGAGGTGGACTGGATTGGGGTGGATGGAGAGAGGGTGGGTGGATGGAAGGAAGCTCGAGTATTCTTCCAAAATAGTTGCTTGTTTTGTTGCATATCAGGTAAACTGTGGCCACTGATGCAGGAATTGCAAAACTTAGGTGCCAGTCCAGAATCCTCAGTATATTTCTGCCATACGAAAATGATTATCACTTTCATCTCCTGTCATGTCCAGGACAATTCATGCACTGTCTTGTCATAGTACTGTGATGAATAGTCACAAGGGGGCAAAGTAGACAATCAATCAAAAGCATGCATTCTGCTGAGCATCTTATATCTTATATTCCAGCTATCACTTCTGTAACAATCATACAATGCAGACTTTCCTACTTCTCAAAGGGATTAGTTAATTTTGCCATGGTACCCTGGATGTGAAGTTATCATATCTCAAAACAACCACACAATTCAAATAAGAGCCATACCACTGGTAACTTCTCCACGTAACCAACACTCTGAACAAAAAACAAACCAAAAACACAACAGCAACCCACCCACCTCAAATAAAAAACTTGGAGGCATACAAAAGGCAAACACAAATAAATTAAAGATTAAAATATTTGTTAAATTTAAATCTAAAGTTTGTTGCTTTTTTCCCATTAGCCCTGAACAAATGTTTTAACAACAAAAGCAAGCAAAACAACAAAATCTGCGGTTTGGACAAAATTTGAGGTCCTGTGCAGCCGTTTCACAAGTTATTACAATACTGACTCCTTGAATAAAAATCATCCCTAGGTGACCAGAATTTTATAGCATAATATTTTTCTACATAATATTTGTAGCTGCCTCCAAATTGTTTTGGAATTTGATGCTCTTCTGATTCAATGGAGTTAAGTTTGACAGAGACTTCGACATCTTTTACTTTGCAACAAGTTTGGACAGTATTTATATTTCTCACAAAGGATGCTCAAGAAAATGAGGATGAGAAGAAAAAAAAGGGACAAAAACTCGGGCCAGTCCTAGTTACCGATGAAGCCACTTTTTCAAAGTTTGATTCTGGGTCAGCATAGTGCAACATCTGACCAAAGCCGAAAATGGGACAGTATTTATTCTTCTTGTCATCAGGGTCATAACGGCAGTGTGATAACTCCTTATCAGATTGGAAACCCACAATATTCTGTCTGAAATGAGATGTGAGTAATTCAGACAGTCGACCAGACACTGACAGCCTATAATCCACCTAGCAGCACTGCAGCAATAGTGGATGAAAAATAATGTTAGGTGGCTTTGGGTTAATGACATGATTCAACTTGGAAAATTGCAATCATTAAAATGAATATGCACAGTGCAGGGCAAGATAAAGTGGGAGCTAGAAGGCAAATGAAAAGAAAAGAAAAGAAATGTCCTGCAACTCCAAACAAATACGGACATTTGGCAGTTGGAAAGTGCCTCCCACCCAGTTCTAGGCAATGGGAATGAGGTGAACAGAAGGCAGAAATGTACATAATAAACCCATGCCTGTGTAATCAGCTTGTACAAAGGGCAGGTCATGTCCACAAAAGAAGATGTTAATTTACAACACAGACGATAGCAAAGGACCCCCTGCAAACTTGCTTCTTTACAAAATGATTCAAACTTTTTCAAAGTCGTAGAGTACCCAAAACTATGATCATCAACTCTTTCTGGGAACCGAAGGAGCCCTTTCCTACAAGCTGATCACACCTTAGTAATAGCTGCCCTCTCTGCCAGTACCTGCACTGCCACCTCCTTATAGTCAGATCCAGCACCTGCAATGATGGTGCCCAGCTGAAAGATGGGACAATATTTATCTGTGATGTGGCGGCAGCTCAGCAGGTAATTGTCGTCAGCACTATCTGGAATATTTCTCCTGTCAGGCAGAAACAGAGCAAACAAGTCAGAAACACAGCTCAAATTAAACTGAAAACCAAATGAGGTTTCTGATAAGACTATGCACCCCCCACCCCCATCCCATCCCTCCAGCTTTCCCCTCACATTGTTACAGTTCAATAATTTCAAGTTATTCACACACACACACACACACACACACACACACACACACACACACACACACACACAAAACATGCATGCACACACACACACACACACACACACACACACACACACACACACAAACGCATACACACTCACTCACACACAAGAAAGATCATGTATGCTCTATGATCATGTTAACACACATTTGGTTGAAGTGAAGTAGAATCTTGTAAAGTGAGAGCAACTTTCTGGTGGCTTACAAGCTTCAAAGCAATAAAAAGATTCTTGCAAAACTGAAAGAGGGAATTTTTTTAATGTCATCTCTGAGGTATTTATCTCTAGTATCCAGTACTTCAGTCAAGCAGCCATGATGACAAGAGAGTTTTAGATTATATCGACAGCCAATTGAAATAATCTTTATTTGAATATGGATCAGCTGTCCTAGAGGAAACAATGGTCCAGTTGACTGGACAATGGCCTGCAAAATGGACAATTGCCCTACCAGCCTGATGCACGCTCACCAGGCACCAGCAAAATCATAAATCACTTACATGAAATTAAAACCAACTAAGTATTAACTTAGAACTGGATATGTGGGATGAATGTGAAATGGTCAAACATGTTTGATTAATTGGATAGAATAATTTTGCAGGATAATGTCCAGTATTGTGGATATTATGTGTTCCATTGAAGGGCAAACTTTTTAAAGCCAACCAACCACTGAACAAGTACAGGGAAAATGTTGTCATGCATTTCTGCTTTAGCAAGATATTCAGTTCCATTTAAATTATGTCAACTGTTTTGGAATTCAAAAGTTAATGGAAAAGGTCAACCGGTCAAATATCCATGTCATAGCAACTAGTTTAACATTTTGTGATAGAGCTATTCATCATCACTGTGGGAAAATACATGATCAGTGTCATTCAATGCAAGATTTCAAGCACACGCACATACTACGCATGATCGGTTCTGAATGTGATCATGTCTTCATACACCCAACTGTACGAAATCTTATGAGTGCATGCATAGATAACTAATTGTGTATGTATGTGCATGTGTGTACGTACCAATGAAATAACTTGATATATGAGCCTAGCCCATATTTAGACACATTTGTCCATCATTGACCCGGAGTTAGTACCTCTGTCTTGGTCAAAAGTTATGGTCAGTTCCAGGAGTGGTATGGTGTGATGTACATTGTACATATTTTACTTTTCCATAGTCATAAGGGGATAATTTTTCCACTGGCAATGGCATTATCAGAACTTTGTCCATCGCCAGTTGTAACCCTTCAACCAATTACATCTTTACATCATATCTTCTGTGCAACTCCCAATACCAGAACCCACCTGATTTCTCTTCCGCCTTTGTCAAGTGTTACGAGTAGTTCGACTTGGCTTGTCTCTAAATAAGGGTCTAGGGGAATATGCACTCACACAGTCAAACTCGTAACACTATCTCACACATTCGTTCTATCAAGATGGAACACGACAGAATAAATGGTGAGGACAAAGGTCAAAATCAAATCACTTTAAAGTTTAATTTAATCTAGCAACAATGAACATGGATAATAAATGTTAGTACCGTAAAAGTTGGCCTATAAGCCGCTACTTTTTTTTCATGAACGGACCCCTGCGGCTTATCAGCCGGTGCGGCTAATGTATGACTTTTTTCTGCATCGCCAGAGTTAGCGATGTGTTTTTGGGTTTGACCTAGTTTCCGGCAGTGTGATCGTCAGTGTGATCATCAGTGTTGGCCTATAATCATTCTTGAATCACTCACTCACTTGAATTCGCTCACACCTTCTTCTTGGAAGTTTGACGCATGACAACAACTCACACAGCACACTGATAGATCAGATCGCATTTCGATAACAGAGAAGCAACACGTAGATCTACACTGCCAAAAAAACAATCGACCCTTCAAAGTGGTGATGAGGGAGGAGTGGGAGAGATGGATGGTGGAAGGTGACAAATCATTCACCAAGACAGGACGTATGCGAAGAGCTACGTATGCAGAAGTGTGCCAGTGGGTACTGAAAGCGTGGGATGCAGTCAAGAAATCCACAATCATCAATGGATTCCAAAAAGCACAGATCATCGCTGCAGCAGACGATGCATCGACACCCACTAACAACGAGGCTGGCAGTGACAGTAACACTTCCGGTGATTCTGCACCAGAGGCGATACTGAACCTGTTCGTCTCTGACATGGAAGAGTCCGACTTC
>JAWQFJ010007677.1:0-10643 GCA_034096865.1 Theodoxus fluviatilis
TCCCTCCACATGGGGCCCGACAATCCCCCCTGCTCATGCGCGCATAACGCGTCATCTAATCAAAGACCATTCGCGCACTCGGCTAATTTCAGCGAGATTTCCGACAGAGTGATCTCCCCGTTTTCCGTGTCTTTTTCCCGAAGCGCTTGTGGGAGATATACATGTATAGTGGGCAATATTGGAAAAACGTAGTGCGATTAACCCTTGTATGCGGCAAAGCGCCAGCATCGGCCGGGTTGGAATACTCCCCAGGGAGCGGAGTTGGTGCTGGTACCTGACTGTGTGCGTCTTAAATGTCCGTCACTATGTTTGTTGTGAGGTACCAGTGAGGATTGATCAAGATGCCCAGTGATCAGGGGGTAAAGTGTAAGCGGTTTGAGACCCAGACAAAGGGTGTAAGTCGCTATAAAAAACCACACCTTTACCTTTACCTTTTAGTGAGTGTTGTATCTGTGCCATGTGCGAGAGGAATAAAGTTTTGTCTATTAATGGCAGAATGCAAGTGCATGTAAGGGTTTTAAAATTATTTCTTAAAGGCAGAAATTATATATGTGACACATCATTCGTTCCGTTGTTCATAAACGTGAACACTAATCAGCCGAGTACGTGACTGGAGAAGTGAGTGTATTATCAAAGATCCTATATACACTGTATATATGGTCTTTGGTATTATTAACAATAAAATGACAATTTCCACACAAGAGATGGAAAAAGGATCAAAGTCTCAGTAAACCAGATCTCTCTTAAAAGATCAAAACATAATTTTTCTCCATGGAAAGTACGTCCCTAACAAGCTGGTATAAATAAATAATAAACACCGGACCCATATGGTCAGCGCTCTGAGCAGCAGCTAGACGATCGAGCAGTAGGCTGCGATGGCATCTTGGGTCTCCCATTAGAAAAAGCGACTGGCATCAATAGGTTAGAACGCTTTTCCTCTCAAAACTTTGAACACTATGGTGTTTCTAGCAGGAATTAGAATTGACGCTTTCATTCTCTCATAGCTAAAAGTGAAGCGACGAAGGCACGGAGGAGAAAATTGCTCTGCAAGATCATGTTTAAATGCCAGATTCTCATGCGGCTGTTGTGGAAAATCTTTTTTCCGCTTCCCCCGAGACGAGACGAGATGTAGTAAATGGGTGCAAAATTCAAGACGTGAAGATTTGACGGGGAAGAAAAGAAAAAAATAATTAAACTCCGTTGTTTGTGATGCACAAGATTAACTCCTTTCACCTTAGTTACAGTTAGTACCTCATGAGAACGCACTGATGTTAATGTGATGCTCGAGGTGTGTAGGAATACCAGTCTGCATCTATGCTCCTAGAAATATTCCTCACCCCCTCACCTCCAAGGTCAAAGAGGACATCGAGCGCATGCTCAGAGACGACGAAATCTCGCCAGTCACAGAGCCCATGCACTGCCTGGTGCTCAGGGATAGTAGTCGTTCCCAAATCCAATGGGAAAACAAGAATATGCGACGACCTCACCCATCTCAACAAGGCAGTCCAGCGAGAAATCCATCCCATGGCATCAGTCGATGAGAGCCTAGCAAAGTTAGCAGACTCCAAAGTCTTCACCAAGCTGGATGCCAAGAGCGGCCCCCCGACAGCACGCCAGGGCTGGACCAGGACTGGCAAATCCCTGGATACCAGCCCAGGCCAGCCCTGGCATCCAGCCCTGGCCCAGCCTAGAAATGGAATCTGGGCCAGACCTGGCCCAGCCCTGGCATCCAGCCCTGGCCAGCCCTGGCATCCAGCCCTGGCCAGCCCTGGCATCCAGCCCTGGCCCAGCCCTGGCATCCAGCCCTGGCCAGCCCTGGCATCCAGCCCTGGCCCAGCCTAGAAATGGAATCTGGGCCAGACCTGGCCCAGCCCTGGCATCCAGCCCTGGCCAGCCCTGGCA
Source organism: Theodoxus fluviatilis (assembly GCA_034096865.1). Classification (NCBI taxonomy): domain Eukaryota; kingdom Metazoa; phylum Mollusca; class Gastropoda; order Cycloneritida; family Neritidae; genus Theodoxus; species Theodoxus fluviatilis. Next base: position 1,903 of record JAWQFJ010007677.1, read on the forward strand.
TCCAGCTGTTGGGACCTGGGATCCAGGGGTGATCCAGGCCTGGTATTATTGCCTTAATTAGGACCTGCATGGGTTCCAGGGGTGGTCCGGTCCAAGCCCGATAAACTGTCTTGAATCCTTCACTTGAATAACTCGAGCATTTTCTTGAAAAGGAGAAGAATTCTCCAGCAGCCATACCCGGCCAGATACACAAAGAGAGAGAGAGAGAGAGACAAACACAAATACACAACCACATAAACACATGCACACAGAGCGCGCACAGCACACACAAACAGAATGAGAGAAGGCAAAAATTGTATAGATTGAATTTAGATTCCAGAAATATCTTACTAAGTGTAAATAACCTTACATGAAAAACAAAGTCATTGATTGAAAAGTAGCGTCATTTATTAGAATTTATCACGCATGAAAAGAACCCGCATGAGTTACATGAGTATTCAAAATATATTCATAGATTTATAGATTTACTTGCAATTCGAGGTTAGAGATAGTTGGTTTGCTAAATCTATCTATCTGTCTGTGGTGGTCGGTGGTAAGGTTGGAGTCAAGTACGACGCAGGGGCGAAGTCGAGTTACTTTCCACTCTTTATTGGCGGTTGGTACAAGCTCTTAGTAAGATGAACCTCTTGACCCGGGTGGTGAATTGGTCAAGCGGATACACGGACCTCACAGGAGCCAGGGGATGGATTGTTTCACAGATCCTAACCCATGGCTCCCAATTCGTGCTTGTATTTGGAAGAAAAAAGGAATTACTTAATTGAACTCGCTTTGAAATCACTTCTTACATATGTTGCCTCATTCAGCATAACACAGACTATTGAATGAATCATATGCCGTTGCAAGTGGTTGTCTTATTTGAGAGGAAACATTAGATTTATACTCAAAATGTTACAATTCAGATGCCAGAGTGAGAGGACGGCGCACTAGCCAGGGGTCACGCTAATGCAAGGAGTGATTGACAGGGCAGCTGCACTAACAATCAGACCACAGTAGAGGAGGGGTCACAGAGTGGTCAGCTGGTCAGCTTGCCTTACAGAAGGATGGGGGAGGGTGTTGGAGGGAGGTCTGACACACAGGATTGGGGGTGGGAAGAGACAGAAGGAGGGATATTTCAATAGAGGATGAACACAGCAGATTTACAATACACTTTGTGATAGGTGCACCTTATGACATGGACACAGTAGATGTACGATACACTCGGTGATAGGTGCACCTCATCACATGTCTAAGACAATCAATGTTCCATTCTTCCATTTCCTTTCCACTTTCTGCCTACGCATTTTGTTGGGTGGTCTGCGTGCCCGGTCTGTTGCTCTTGCCGCCTTTCTGCCTATCCCGCCAGCAGCTCAGCCACTCTCCTAGGTAAGATGTGTACATCTTCCTCTCGACTTGATGTCGTTCTGAGACAGCATCTGTCAAAACAAATTGGTGAATAAGAATGATATATTTGTGAACAAAGCACAGCTCCAAATAGCAAAACTAAAGCTTCTTCATTCTTCCTCAATAGCTCAGCATTCCATATTCTATAATAACAAATGCGTACAGAACTTGATCAAACACTCTTATTCAGACATATAAAAATGTGCTAAGATTTTGGCACTGCCGCTTCTGATGACAAGAAATGAAATCATTAAATTTGTTTTTTCAGGTCTAAATGGAAGTTGCACGATTTAGATATTGAATATTTCTTACTGAAGAGGGCCTGGTGGAGATTGGACAGCTGTGTAAACGCCGTCTTGCTGAGGCTCGATTTGCCAGATAGGTTATATTGCCCCTGAAGAGCTGGCGTCATCAGGGTCTTCCCTGCCATCTGGAGAAGGACTTTGAAGGTTCCCCCCCCCCCCCCCCAGATTAGAGATGTGGCGCTCCTGAGGAACAAAAGTTGACCAGATTAAGTACAAAATCATGTATATAAACATGGACAACACTAAAAAAATTACTATACTAAATCTAGATATCGACAAACGGAAATCCGCTGTGAGACGGTAGAGGCGAGACAGAATATGGACAGGAATGTGCTATCGAAATGCGGAACATCTGGCAATATGCAGGAAGTTTATCAATAAATAGTATGGCTATAGAAGAAAGTGTCAGAAAGTTTTGGAACTAATAGTCCTCAGGAGGTGAGGAGGAGGAGGAGGAGGAGGAGGAGGAGGAGGAGGAGAGAGAGAGAGAGAGAGAGAGAGAGAGAGAGAGAGAGAGAGAGAGAGAGAGAGAGAGAGAGAGAGAGAGAGAGAGAGAGGAGTTTTTCAGTTTCTCCAAGCCGAATGACATGGTAGTAATAAATGCGCATAGTATGTTATAATTTCAGGCTTCATATTTCACACACAGACATCACACATACACACAAACAGACACCACAAAGGTACACAGAGAGACACCACAAAGATACACAGACAGACATCACACAGACACACAGACATACATCACAAAGATACAGAGAGAGAGAGAGAGAGAGAGAGAGAGAGAGAGAGAGAGAGAGAGAGAGTCAGTATAATTATCGCAAGAATTATACATGTACAATTTCTTAAACATACTAAAATGGGTAGATAGTTTACCAGAGAAGCAAAATGTAAATATGGAACTTGAAGTAGCTACAATGACACAGAGAGAGAGAGAGACAGGCAAGCAGGCAGGCAGGCAAACACATACAAAAACCTCATGTAATTGGATTGAACACGGTTTGAGTTATCTCCCCTTTGACCACATCCGTGGCACTGTAGAACAGCAACACTGACGATTGCAATTGGGTGATATAGATTTTAAACGGAAAACTTACTGTCTACAGTTTGTTGACGAGCAGGAGATGGAGGAAGGGGAAAAGGACGAGGAGCGCGCTGTGGCATCAGTTGACTTCCAAACGTCTGCTGTCCAGTCAGTGGTGAAGGCGATGATGCGTAGGTTTCGTCAGGGCTCCTGAAAGCATTTCATATTTCAGTCATAGACGCCACCGACTGGTGAAGCACGGTGGTTAGCGCGTGCGCGCGCGCGCGCACACACACACACACACAGAGAGAGAGAGAGAGAGAGAGAGAGAGAGAGAGAGAGAGAGAGAGAGAGAGAGAGAGAGAGAGAGAGAGAGAGAGAGAGAGAGAGAGAGAGAGAGAGAGAGAGAGAGAGAGAGAGAGAGAGAGAGCTTTACAAACAAACAAACGAACTTTATTTTACAAGGGTAGTGAATTAGGCAGTAGTGCCTTTCTTACATTCAGCTCTTGAGGCAAAATCTTCAAATGTGGTGTGTGTGTGTGTGTGTGTGTGTGTGTGTGAGAGAGAGAGAGAGAGAGAGAGAGAGAGAGAGAGAGAGAGAGAGAGAGAGAGAGAGAGAGAGAGAGAGAGAGAGAGAGCTTTACAAACGAACAAACGAACTTTATTTTACAAGGGTAGTGACATAGGCAGTAGTGCCTTTCTTACATTCAGCCGAGGCAAAATATTCAAATGTGGTGAGAGAGAGAGAGAGAGAGAGAGAGAGAGAGAGAGAGAGAGAGAGAGAGAGAGAGAGAGAGAGAGAGAGGCCCAAACATTTTGACATCATTAGCTATAGATGAGTCAAACCGTGCACATTATACACTAGGAAATCTATACCATAAATTCCTCTTGCTTCATCCACAAACCTACACAACAAAGTATGAGCATAATCCGCATGAGTTTTAAAGAGAACAGGGCTGGAAAGGCAATGAATGGCAACAGACAATAGCAAAAAATGATCGTACATAGTATGGGATAGTCTGCCTCTTAGAGCCACAATACCACTATACAACAAAAACTGCCTAAATTCTGTTGCCTTCCACCTTTCAATTTCCTCTCAGTAGACTTGTTTGATGACATGCTGATAATTGTAGGCGTGAGCAAACAAGAAAATGTATATAGGGGAAAAGCCAATTATAATTACCTGTCAAAATGATACGGAAAGGGAGCGAGACGTACTTACCAATGCCGGACACTGGTGACACCACGAATACAATCCAATGTGAAATTCTGCTGATTTCGCGCCAGTGTGCTGCAGTGGGCGAGGCCTCTCGCCACTCTAAGGCTATAGCCCCATCCTATATTTTTTAAACCTGGAATTCAGATGGCGAGAGCGGCAGGCCTCACAAGATAAGAGCGGTAGCCATAGTGACAACAGCAGGTCAGATATCACCATGAACACTGGCAACGTAACGCCCCCATAGGGGCGTTGTCAACAGAAAATTCCTGTATTCTCGCCAATGGTCTAAGGGAAGCAACTCCAGTTTAGACTGCTGTGGGAACCACTTCTGCTATGTGAGTTACGTTTCTTTTGTTGGTCACTCATCCTTACACCTTGGTATTTTGTTTGGTAGGGAACTAAAGGTCTTGTTGCTCACAACTACTTTTCCGTGAAAATCTATCAATGTATATAGTGATTTTTCTTTTCTAGTTGCCTTTTTATATTGCAAATGCTATCAGAATATAGGTAAATATATTGGCATTGTTTTTGCATTTCAGATTTCTTTTTTTGAAGGCACCATTCCAGCATTTTTCAATTCTTGCAACTTGACTGACGATTTTTGAACTTTTTCTTTTTTGGCTGATTACATGCATTATTTCAGTAGATATAGCTAAAATCATGCACATTGAAACATTTTGATCATGATTTGTTTGAATTAAGTGAATAAATATCTTTTATTTGATATATAGCTTTAGTCATTATTTCATGGCTTTCTATTTTTGTTAGATTTTTTTAATGCTTGAAAAACCTACGTTGGCAGTGAGTATTGCAGACTTCAAACAGCCCTGAGCTGGCATGCCAGGGGACCCCAAGGACTCCCAAGTCTGGCCCAGGGCTGGCCCAGGAGTTGCGTGCTGTCTAGGGGTTTTTGGCAGATACCCCTCAGCGAGGAGTCCAAGAAGCTGACTACCTTCATCACACCATTTGGAAGATATTGCTTCAACAGGCTTCCCTTCGGCATCAGTTCAGCCAGCGAAGTTTTTCAAAGAACTGTCTCCTCAATCCACGCCAAAGATCAAGCAACACATGACCAGCGCGTCTGCACTGTGCTACAACGGCTCCAACAGACCGGCCTCACATTGAACGACAAATGTGAGTTCTCAAAATCATCTGTGACCTTCTTAGGACACATTGTCGACTCAATAGGCATCCGTGCTGACCCTGCCAAACTGGAGGCCACAAACAGCTATCCAGCCCCAACCAACATCACTGAGTTGCAGAGATTCTTGAGCATGCTGAACCAACTCGCCAAGTTCGCACCCAACCTCACCAGCCTCACTGCACCACTCCGCAACCTTCTCCAAAAGAACGCAATGTGGATCTGGGGCATTGAACAAAATGCAGCATTCCAAGAAGTCAAAATTGCTTCTTTCACCTCCTGTCCTTGCCCACTACAGCCCTGAACGCAAGACCATCATTGCTGCAGATGCTTGCAACACAGGACTTGGGGCAGTTCTCTACCAGGAACAAGAAGACGGCTCGAGACGGCCAGTCTGCTTCATATCCCGCTCCCTCACAAATGCTGAAGCCAACTATGCGGTCATCAAAAAGGAAGCACTCACCGTGACATGGGCCTGCGAGAGACTGAGCGACTATATCATTGGCATGGACTTCACCATTGAGACAGACCACAAACCATTGGAACCTCTCCTAAGCACCACGGAACTCGACAACCTCCTCCTGTATGACGATCGCATTGTCATTCCAAGAGATCTTCGTCTTGACACCCTGAACCATCTCCATGAAGGACACCTGGGAATCACGAAGTGCCGTGCCTTGGCTGCATCATCCATCTGGTGGCCACGCCTTTCGGAACAGATAGCATCCATGGTCAATGCCTGCCAGATCTGCGCCAAGCACCGACCAACACAAGCAGAACCTCTGCTTCCTTCATCCTTCCCTGAACGTCCCTGGTCAAGAATCGGAATGGATCTCTTCGACTTCAATGGGAAAACGTTCCTCTTTGCTGTGGATTATTACTTCCCATGGGTTGAGCTCCGTCATCTTAAAAGGTTTACAAGTTCTCACCTCATTGCCCAAGTGAAGAGCATCTTCGCAGTCCATGGCATCCCAGACACACTTGTCACAGACAACGGACCTCAATTTGCCAGCACCGAGTTCCGAAACTTTGTGACTGAGTTTTGCTTCACCCACACCACGAGCTCTCCCAGATACCCCCAAAGCAACGGAGAGGCTGAGAGAGCAGTCCAGACAGTGAAGAACCTGCTGAAGAAATCCACTGACCCCCACATCGCTCTTCTTCTATACAGAGCTACACCACTACAGAATGGACTCTCCCCAAGTGAGCTGCTCATGGGTAGAAAACTCCAAACCAAGCTGCCTATACCCTTCCATCAACCCTGCTGCCCAAAATTCGAGACCATACAATGCTCCGAGAGAGAGAAGCTACCATCAAGGAAAACCAACGCAGAAACTTTAACAAACGTCATGCAGTCAGAGAAGCACCACCTCTCAGTATAGGGGATAGTGTCTACATCAAAGACATGAACAAACAGGGAAATGTCTTGGCAAAACACCACAACCCACGATCATTCGTTGTCAGGACTGAACAGGTACCATCCGAAGGAACAGATCCCATCTAGTCACCATCCCTACCAGGACACCTGACACTACAGGTCCATCCATCTGCCACCAGCCAGCTCTGGAACAAGCCCCAGCAGCAACCAGCCAAGCACCTACAATCTGTCCCAGTAAAGAAACCTGAGAGACTTGACTTGTAAGCACATCAGTGTAGATTTCCATCCACGTATGCCAGCGATTCCTAGCGTAAAGTATAATATCTGAACATGACTTCCCCTAATCCTTAATTCCAGTTCATCAGCTCATTTATGATCAAATTGCCAAGAACTGTGCTAAAGAACTCTAAATCTAATTGACATAATCTCCCATGTTCTCATAACTTGATCATGAGTAAATTCATTCAGTAACTATTAAATCAAATTATTAAATACTTCATTCCACTCAAAAAAGGGGAGTTGTAGGAATATCATATGTGACTGTCCATCCTAGCACATCAAGATGCATGGTTCTGGAAAATGAGTTTAAAAAGCAGCAACAGCAGACATATATAAGGCCACAGCCGGTTATAAACGTGCACTGTTAATTACCTCCCTTGATGTTCACTCTCCGTGCGCTGTGAAAGGGGTGGATGTGAGAGGAAAGTGTTGGCTCGCGGTCTTGGCACGTACAATGATTCCATGGTATATTATCAAGTTTTATGTGCAACAGCATTCTTTCTTCGCATCTGGAATTGCTTTGCTGTTCCTGTGCACTGTGGTCTTTGTCAGGTGAGTATTCTTGGTGTCGTGTCGATTATCAGCTAAAGCCTAAACGTCGTAACTACCAACTTGAGTCTTGGGAATGAAACGACTGTGCCGTAGTCACGGTAGTGCCTAGTGGGACTAGGCTACTTGTCTTCCCTAGGTCTCATGCGTTGAAAGAACGGAAATACACGGTATGATAGTCATGTCAAAATGTGTGAAAGAAGGACTTAGATTACACTGAGAGCTTGTCCTTGAAGAATTCGCATATAACTAATGTAGATTTTTTTGCTCCGGTAATATATACGGTTCTTTGCTCCATACTTCTTTTCTTCACTTACCATCAGTTCCATGTATTCCAAGGTCCGCGTCACCCTCAGCGTACGTACGTCACACAAATCCTGTCAGTTTCTGGTTATTCCACACCAAGTTTGTGAAGTGGGAGGGAATCAAACCACTTCAGGCATGTTAATGAGTACCATCATGCTCACCAAAATTCGACTTTCCCCCCTCAGGTGCTCATCATCGTAGTGCAGTAATACTGTGAATACGGCAGCAATGAACAAGTTTGCTGTTGTTTTACAATCTCTTATTTTTGCATGTGAGAAAATAGGATTGAAAATACATTGTACTTGTTGGAGAATACAAAGTGGTGTCTCCTTCATCTTTGAACAAAATGTCAGTGCAGTGCTCTGGAAAATATCACAGATATGTGATATGATGAACGATAGACCCATGAAACAAGAAAATTCTCTGGCATATGGCTTGCTGTATGCATGGCAAAGAAGAGGTCAATGAATTTGCACAAAAGCTGCTGTAGCTTTGAATTTTGCAGAAGTCCAGTGGAATGGCTCTTCCCATAAGTATTTGCATTTCAGACAATCTTTGTGATGTCTTTTGGCAAAAGTTAGAAGTCTCTGAGAAAATGCCAATATGGCAATATATTCATGACCCCTTTTGTGATTTTGACAATTTGCAAAGATACAATGCTATGGCCAAATCCAGGAAGATCATGTCACCAACTTCCTTGTTTGCTAAGTTTCTGAGTTTTCCAACCAGGCAGAGTTTGAGAGAAAATGCAGAATTTACCAGGTCCTCTGTGGGTTTTTTAGTTAATTTTTTATGACTGTATGAAGAGTGTGTAAGAAAGGTCTTATCATCTAAGTACTACATCTGTAGAAAATGCTAGTTTTAGTGCACTTGAGTTCATGCAATGGGAATTTGACTTAAATTGGTCGTTGATGTGAGTAAAGACAGTTGGCCAATTAGATTGACAGTTTTTGAGGCTCTTTACAGGCCTTACTTTCATTGAAATATCTTTTCATGTGGCAACAATGTCAGCTTGTATGTAAATGTTTGCTTTATTTTATTGCTTAAAAATTATCCCTGCCTCAGTTTGGTTAATGTGAGAACTGCCATCTTTTGGCTTATGCCTCAGTGTTCCTTTTAAAATTGAAAAAGCATTGACTTAAAAGTTTGTCCCCCTTGAGAGC
>JAWQFJ010007678.1:5000-10000 GCA_034096865.1 Theodoxus fluviatilis
GAGGCACATAACGTGTGTTCCGCGCTCTGGTCTCGGGTTTCAGCAGGCAGTTTTGGGAAAGGCCGAGCATAGCTGTTGATGGCGGTGATTACGACTCGGGCAGGAGAGAGGGACGCTAGAGCAAGTCCCACACGCCGTCAGGTCACAGCGCATTAGAACGGCAGCTGCCTCGATGGCGGAGCGTTCGGCAACCAAGCCCTTGAAGTTTTACGGTGATGCACTCTGTAGCAACTGGAAGAGGTTATACGTGTGTGGGATCAAAGGAGGAGTGCATGGAAACGATGTTGTGTTAAGCAGTGTTTCTGTTTGGCGAAAGATGTGCGGGGGTGAGTGTATATGTGGATCGTTGTTTCCGTAATATAGTGATGCTTTCATCTTGAACAAATTTTTGTTTGCATCATTTAGAGGTTTTTTAATCACTACTCCCACCTTCTTTTTCCAATTTTTTCTGTTCCTCGATCTTTTTCTTCCTTTCCTCCGTTTATTTCTTCCCTTTCTTCCTTCCCTCTTTTCTGCCTGTCTTTTCTACCTGTATTCCTTCCCTCCTTTCTTCCTAATTCTTTACTCCTCCTCCTCCTCCTCCTCCTCCTCCTCCTCCTCCTCCTCCTCCTCCTCCTCCTATTCGTCCTCTCCTCCTCCTCCTATTCGTCCTCTTCCTCCTCCTCCTATTCGTCCTCTTCCTCCTCCTCCTATTCGTCCTCTTCGACTTCCTCGTCCTCTTCGCCCTCCTTCTCGTCGTCGTCCTCGTCCTCGTCATCCTCCTTCTCACCCTCCTCCTCCTCCTCCTCCGCCTCCGCCACCCCTCCGTATCTACTACAAATGTTATGTTCGCTTGTGGAGCTCGATAAGTACGATAACGTCTACTGAGTCCTCTTGAAAGCACGTCAATAACTGAGCTCTGCATTCGATCAGACGCGTTGATATGGACGATTTTGTCCTCGCCAGCCGCGGAGCGACGGTTGCATCATGTGTACTCCTGCCGTCGGAAGCGTTCTAATCCGAGCTGGCGCCGACTTCCACATGCACAGCCAGCCCTCACTGCACGAACAGATCCTCTGCTCTGATTGTATTTTTCCGCCGCAACAATGAAAATGATCGAGCTGCAACGAGGTGTCCATTCTGCCCAACCCAGCTCGGACCAGGGCTGGTAGCAGTGTGGCAGAAGCCGCAATTGCAGAGCTGTGTGCAGAGCACTCCCAGGGGACTCGCTCGCAGACGAGCCCTCTCCACGGACTGATGGCCGCACCCACGGCCTTAGCTTTCCGCTCCTGGGGGTGGGGTGGGGGGTTGGCGGGGGGCTCTGTTGGGTGGACTAGTGACCACTTCTAAGCCATTTACACTGGCTGGGGGGAGAATGAGGGGGGAGGCAGGGGGGTTGGGAATGGAGAGTCAAAGCGACTGGGAGATAGAGGCTGTCATGACGCCAAAGAGGACCTCCCCAGAGAGCCCCTGCACAAATGCCATGCGAATGAAGGCGCTGTTATTGCAGGGGAGCACGAGAATAGTCCGGGGGACCCGAGCTAGAGAAAACAGCGCGAGGGAGGCTGTTGATATGCCTGTCCATGCTGTGGGAATGGTGATGGGTTCTTTTTTCCTCCTGACCGACCTTTGAAGCCACGTGATGAGAGAGACCGACGTTTCATCATGACGGCGGGGCCTGCTGGCGTGTGAACTGGCTGCTTACACAGGATGTTTTCTCCGCAGTGTCAAAAAGAAGGAAGGAGATGCTGTGTTGTTTGTTTTGGACCGGACTCTCATTTGGTCGTCTGGTGTTGATCAAAGAAAAGTACCGGCTCACCAGACATGTGGGACGCGTGTTGGCCGTTGTCTACTTGTACTCCTGTGTGCCTCCTCGGCGAAGCAATCTTTATAGGACATTCTGGTGTCTTCATATCTTGACGTGCACTGTGATGACTGTTCTTAATCTGGAGATCATCTAGGTTGTAACATCCTTCGTTGTTTCATCATAATTTTGTAATGGCAAGAAAGGAGAGGGAGAACGAACAACGAATAAGAATTTTATCGCTGGAGTCTTCGGACACATTGCAAGAAATACGTTTTCCTAAAGTTATCAAAAACAAATTTTGGTTGATACGAACTTCGAAGAAAACACTATCACAAACAAGGTCAAGTCTGGCAACCTGTCATGCGAGGTTTTGTGCTTACATCGGCAATAAAGTCACTTTCTGCGAGCGCAAGTCCAAGATAATGGAGAGGGAGAGAGAGAGAGAGAGAGAGAGAGAGAGAGAGAGAGAGAGAGAGAGAGAGAGAGAGAGAGAGAGAGAGAGAGAGAGAGAGAGAAAGAGGGAGAGAGAGAGCCGAACAGAGGCACAGTTAGTCATTCAAGCAGGCAATCTAGACAAACGTAGCGAGCAAAGACGTATTACATATCTCAAATAACTGTAGAAGTATTTAGGAACATAAGTTTGAGAGTATTCTGTTTATGGAATGCCATTGAAACATAATTTGGAAGCTGTCAGGTTGCCTGTTAGACCATGCACCACTCTTTTACAAGTATTGTTTTTAGACTGGATTTATTTATTCTCCCTATAATACTTCATCATATACAGGGACATACGCATTGAAAGGTAACAAACTTCCTTTTTCAATCTGGAAGGACATTCCTACTTGTCTTCGTTTTTACCCCAACGTTTCAGATTACAATACAAATGCGAAGTAGCAATACTATTGGTGTAAGCGTTTCTGGCGTCAGCGGGCTGTGTTCCCGCCACGCCCACGATGCGCCCATCCTCCCCTCCGCATGCGAATCCCTGACTTATATCTTTCCCTTCTTGCAGACTCTTTCACAGTGCAGGAGCAAAATTAGTCTACGTTCCCCCCGGGAAAGCACTTAGGGATCCACACACGAGGAGTGTCTCGCTGTTGCTCGTCTTTGAAACGTCGGCAAACACAGAAACATCAGTGAGGGCAATGAGAAACTCGTACCCGGTTCCCACCCAGCGTGAAGCGCCGTATGCCTTTTGTACAAATAATCTGCAGCCAACATCTGGCTTGACAGCACCAGATGGAGGAGTGCACGGGCCGTTCCTGGCAGCAGTGTGCTGAAAGGCAGCGTGTTCTTTTCTTTCTTCCTTCCTTTCTTGCCTCTGTAGGCCTGTGGGTTTGGGGGTCAGACTAGACCCACCGCGTCTCCCTACGCGAGTCGTAAGAGGCGAATAACTAGGGACGTCATGACTTGATTTGCGCTTACTGAGTTACTCTAAACTATTCTAGAGGTTTTCGTGGTCAACTGCCTTGCATAACCAACAAAGGTTGATAAGCCGTAAAACTCCATCCATCCATCAATTTGTCTCTGGAGGCTTCATTGTAGTCTTTGCCTTAATGTGAAATGAATTAGTCGAATTGATATGAAATAAATGGGAACTGACCTTTTTCGTTTTTTAAAGGAAGATAGTGTCTGAACCCGCCTCTTTCTTATTTCCCTATTTGTGTGTAATGCGTTGTGTTACAGATCTATTGATGGAAATGTGAGTCACAATGAGATTGGTTTAAATGGTCCCCCCTGTAGGTCGGGGTAAGGAAAGACCAACCGCGTGTCTCTACGTCATTTGTAAAATGCAATTGATTAGAGAAATCAAGGCTTGATTTGCTCCTATTCCAGCCAACTCTTGTGAGTTTGTAATCGATGACCTTACATAGCCTGCAAAGGCTGATAGGCCGTAAAACTTCATTCCTATTCATCATCTGGATTGAATGTTTGTATTTTATTATATAAACTGCTGCAAAACTGAGATTGACAAGGGTCTATGACCAAAACGCCTCTCCTTGAAAACGTCTATGGGATTCATACTCTGCCTCCCTTCTCTGTGTGAGTTGTAGCTCCACTGTGTTCAGATTCCCAAACATCGTTCGTGTCTGGAGGGGAGCGTTGTTGTGTAGATGGGCACGCTTGCAATTATGCGTTTCCAATGAACCGAGCCTTTACAATGGCGGAATGCGCGGGACGCCCAATCAGTATTTAGATTCCTCTGTCAGCAACATAATGATGGTAAAACTTGGATAATAGTCACCCTGTAGTGGGTTTTCCTTAACTGGGTTTTCCACCCCAGTTCACGACTGCACAATGAAGACAATTTTCTCGTAATTCAATGTTTGCTTAGATTACTGTTTTTCAGTTTACGAGAGTAAACTCTGGCCGTCGTTTCAGGTCCCTCAAAACGCGCACATGCCGTTTTCAGAACTCGTTCTTTCCCACGGCGGTGACGGAGCTCAACGCTGTCCAGAACCTCCCCAGGCAGCTTTGCCGCCGCTGATCCTGTCGGCGGTGCGCACACACTTCTCCACATCTATGACAGTGCCACTTTCTCTTTTGTGCTTCCTCTGGGTTATATGGACTGCTTCTGAGTGTGGTTGGGGTGTGGGGAGGGGGTGGGGGTGGGGAAGGGTTGGTCTTCTTGTAGTTGCGCAGGGTTGTTTTTGTATTGTTCTATTGTATTCTTTTGTGTGGTGACGGGGGGTGGGATGGGGGTGGGGGGGGTGGGGGGTACGTCTTAGTGGTCTTGTCTCTGTTCATATGTATTATTTATTGTCACTTAAAAGGGGGGTGGGTGGGTGGGTGTATCATCTTAGTTTGTTCCTCTTTTGTCAACAGTTCTTAAATAGTAACTTTAATTGTTCATTGTATATTGCCCCATTTACCAGTTAATCCTTTGGTTTCAGGTGCAGTCTTATCTCTTGTCTGTGTGCAGCTGCGTGAGTGAGGTACATCGGGAAATGTCCATGTTTTTTGCATAAACGGCGTGTTAGGGTGTGTAAGCGATGCGTGTGTTTGGCTTTTTGTTTTGTTTCTTTTTTAGCCTTCATCACTTAGTTTTCCTCGTGCTCGTTTTTTAAATGATGTCACTTGGCGCAATAAATTACTGTGTACTGTGTGTACTGTAATGAGGAAAGTCAACTGCCGCTATCAGTCAGCAATTTACTCCATTCTTGAATGCTTTCCAGCGAGGATCGATCTTAATATCAGCGGCAAAGATCCAGCG
>JAWQFJ010007678.1:17500-20000 GCA_034096865.1 Theodoxus fluviatilis
CCCTCTCTGTGTGTCTGTGTTTGTCTCTCTCTCTCTCTCTCTCTCTCTCTCTCTCTCTCTCTCTCTAATTCCATCTTCTGTTATTATGACTTCTTTTGTCGCTACTTCTTCAGTGACAGTAGCTGCCCCCATATCCCACTGCCCTGCATGGGGACAGCTCTTTCCGGAGACCAAGGCTGCCGCAAGGTCAGGGCCGGATTGTTCGGTCCGGTGGTCAGAGAGGTGTACATCAATTACGTAGGGACCGGCATGTTCCTATCGATTGCCTCCTTTTCTCTCTCTTCGCCCGGGCCTGGGAGGTCCCGGAGTGGCTGGCAATGATTACTGTCTACTCCCCTGCCAGCACCAATGGGTGTTTGAAAAAACGAATGTGACATCGCCCGACCTCGGGCTCGGTGATAAGAACTGGCCAGGGCCGGAGGTCGCTAGTGATTCATAGAAGCCCCTCAGGGTGACCCGCCGTCGTGCTTCCCAATCTCTCACTCGCCCTCTTCCAGAGAGAGGGATGGTTGCCAAGCAAGGCAGTTAGGTCAGGATTCTGCCCCTCATGGTGCCATCATTGGAGTTAGCTGGGTAGCCTTGGGTCCGACCTGTTGTCTGTGTACACACCGCTGTTTTCTCGACCACTTCTCCACCAAGCAGGCCGGGCATGTTCGTTGACCCGTGCTCCGACGAACCTGGTTTATCTCCCGCCTGGTTTTCTTTCAATCTGATTCACTTGTGCGATGCATGCAAATGGCCGTCAGCCTTGCCTGACTTTTGTACATCTAGATAGGATTTGCCGGGACGGCCTGCCCATCGATTTTTGGTTATCTGGATTATCGCCCGTCGGGAGCCCTCCCGGTCAAACCCGGCCACGCTATCTTTCACCTCTAAGGGCTGCGTTTGAAGCGAGCGTAAACGATAGTCTGTCGAGCGCCCGTCCTCCTGAAAGGCCCTCCATGCAAAGACGCGGCGAGAATGACGCGGTGAGACTATTAAAGGGGAAAGTTGCGTCGGAGGCAATACGTCATCACGTTTTTTCGCGAGAGCAAGCGCGAATTCGGCCATTGTGGATCTCAACTGACTGAACATCATGGCGATGGCCCACGGGAAGACTGACTCTTCAAAGGTGGGGGGGGGGGGGGGGAGGAGGGAGGTTAGACGGGGACTTTCTGGCCAAAAAATAGAAAACGTATTGATCCTGGGTTGATGGGGACGTGATGGATGATTATTGATAAGCTGGTGGGGGGAAATGATCAACGTTGGGAAAGAGGAAGGGAGGGATGTGGACTTCTGATTTATCTCTAGATGTTCACAGGCCGTGCAAAACTGTATCTGGTTTGATTATAGCAATAAAAACACGGACTCGCAGTGGCTTAGCCCCAGACGAAGTGCACATGGCTGGGGATGACGTTCTCTCTGTGGGAGACCAGACCCTCAGGGCAGGGTACCTGGGTCTATTGGCCTTTTCTTCTGTTTTCTATCAGCGGGAAATGTTATCGTCTCTCTCTATTGCTGTTTTGTTTCTCGAGTCCCTTCACTTGTTCCTTACATCTCCACGCTGTCACTAATCCGCACCAGAGACCATTGACCTGGAAAGGTCCTATACATGCGTCCGCCCATGCCAATGACTTTGTGCTTATGGTCTCGATAGTTCTGTCTTCCGTCTTTTTTATTTTTCACTAGCGTATGGTTAATGTTAAGGTAAGACCGTGTTTATAGGCCCCTTCTGCACACCAGGACCCTTACAATACATTGACACCCCAGATAGGCCGCAGCCGACAGATATCACCAGGACCATTCTCGAAGAAGATGGTGATTGGACTTCATTAACTTTCTCCTCACTCCTGGAGGATAACTGCCTCCCCATCCAGACAGACACATCGCTCTCGGCCTGCAGACTCGAGGAGCCAGGCCGGGGCCGCTTCCTTCATTCCTACCAGGCCTTAATGGCTCAGCGAGGGTGGCTCTTCATCGGCAGCATTGTCTAGCGTCTGGACGACTCCTGAGGCATAGGATGGCTTGGCCGCTGCCTGAGGGCAGACCCTAGACTTCGTGGGGCCATCTCTGGCAAACAGGTCTCCAGTCAATGGGTGCGTGGCCTGAATGGGCGATGCTGCAGGCATCCAGAGAAGCTGCCCCAGTTTATGTGAATGTGGATGTTATGGAGGAAGAAGAAAATGAGGAAATGAGTGGGAGAGGCGGGTTAAAAGGGTAGGGGTTGGGGTGAAATGGGGGTGGGGGTGGGGAGGGCAAAGGGGGCAGTAGAAAATAATGAATAGGCGAGATAAGATAGAAGAAGAAGAGGATGAAGAAGAGGATGAAGAAGAGGATGAAGAAAAGGATGAAGAAAAGGATGAAGAAGAGGAAGAAGAAGAAGAAGAAGAAGAAGAAGAAGAAGAAGAAGAAGAAGAAGAAGAAGAAGAAGAAGAAGAAGAAGAGAGAATGAATTATGTGTATCATTTACTATTGAGCGATTTTGCACACGACAATCTCTCTGTCTGTCTGTCTGCCTGCC
>JAWQFJ010007678.1:25000-27500 GCA_034096865.1 Theodoxus fluviatilis
TCTCCTCTATACACGTATATCTCCCAAACGCCAGACGTACGGCCTCCCTGTCTGGAGAACTCTAGAGAGGAAAAAGTAGATAACTTTTTTTCCTTTGGGGGGGGGGGGGGGGGTCGTACTCATCGACGTTGACGATTTTCCTCTTTTCCCCCTGTGTCTTTTATCATCCTCTCTCTCTCTCTCTCTCTCTCTCTCTCTCTCTCTCTCTCTCCTCTCTCCCCTCTCTTTCTCTCTCTCTTTCTCTCTCCTTCTCTCTCTCTCTTTCTCTCTCCTTCTCTCTCTCTCTTTCTCTCTCCTTCTCTCTCTCTCTCTCATTCTCTCTCTCTCTCTCTCATTCTCTCTCTCTGTGTCTCTCCCTCTCCCTCTGTCTCTCCCTCTATTTGTCTCTCCCTCTCTCTGTCTCTCTCTCTCTCTCTATCTCTCCCTCTGTCTCTCCCTCTCTCTGTCTCTGTCTCTCTGTCTCTCCTTCTCTGTCTCTCCTTCTCTGTCTCTCCTTCTCTGTCTGTCTCTCTCTCTCTCTCTCTCTCTCTCTCTCTCTCTCTCTCTCTCTCTCTCTCTCTCTCTCTCTCTCTCCTCTCCTCTCCTCCTCCCCTCCTCCCCTCCCCTCCCTCTCTCTCTTATGTGCGTGTGTGTGTGTGTTTGTGTGTGTCTCTGTGTGTCTGTGTGTGTCTGTGAGTGTGTTCTCAAATGCACTAGTCTTATTTCTCGTATTTGGTCCACGTTTCGTCGTCCACGTTCTCTGAGTAGCGAAGAACAAGTGTGGTTCACGTCCGGAGCTGCTGAAAGCGTGCCTCCCTCCTCACCTCCTCCTGGCAGCCTTGGCTTCTGGGCTTTCTGGACCTGCTCCAGTAGCTCAGCTAGGGTCGGTACCAAGCAGCCCAAAAGGCTACCGGTATAATTACAGAGTGGGACTGTATTCTGCTACTCTTATCTGTCATTTCCCTAGCGAGGTGAAGAGGACACGCTGTGCAGGCTTGTTCACTTTTCCTTTCAATATTGCTCTCCTCCCTCCTTAGGCGTCGAATGCCTTCTGGCAATTTGCAATCTTCGTGATTCCATCGCCACTTTTTCCCCTTGTCTGCTGGGAATTACCAGACGAGAGATTTGTGTCACGCCTGAGGAAAGGTTGACAATCACTATTAAAAAAAACTGAGTTTTTCTTTTCCTATTTAAAAAGTGGCCCCTAAGCTCGAAGGATGTGATGACTAAGGGTCACACGAAAGTAAGGTTAGTAGAGTTAGCTTGAAGGAAAAAAAAACTACTCCTCCACTTTCGATTACATCCGTATATCAGTGTAGGGTGGGGTGGGGGTGTGGAATGGGGGGAGCGTTCCGTCACTTTCTCAACTTTTCTCCTATTCTCTCTACTTCCATTCTAATAATGATCACCAACTTCCTGAAAATATATAAGAAAAGTTATTTTTCATCGAGTTTTTTGTTAGTCTTGTCTTTCCTTTTCTTCTTCTTGTTTTTGTTCTCTCGGTTACACAACGAAGGTACACTAAAATTGTTCGAATTATCGAACCCTTTTTTATTGATCCCCTATTCAAGAATAGTAGCCATTCACATCCTGCCAATAATCTTACTTTTCGTAGATGACTGTGAAATGCTGTTTCCATTCCAACTTTTTTGTAGTTTTTTCTCCTCTGTCTGACAAAAAGTTTTATTAGAGTCATAACATTCTCTAGAACCAGGGGTATTTGGTATTTAATCCGTGGCAGCCTTCCCTGCTGTGTTCTCTCTGTCATAATGCGCTTAGTTAATGGTTGCTTCTGTTACTACTTTTTATCAAACCATTTGCAGTAGTCTCCTCCGAACCCGCCAGCAATTTCATTTTCTACAAAATGTAGGGCTTACACTTTCAATTTGCTTTAATATCTTAAAGAGCATGTTCAGTTTTTCTCTTCATTTCTTCTGTACTGCGTGCCAAACAATCTGCAGTGGTCCATCTGACTGCCGAAGGGCAATATCACTTTTTCCCTACATGCTACTGTAAAGAACAATTCTGTTTCTATTCTCTCTTGTGGACCGCCCTTGTTCACCCCACGTTCTTTACTTCCAACTCCAACTAAAAGCTTTGCTTTTTTTGTTCTTCAAAGTAGCGTTTTTCATGTAATATAAATGGTTACACAGCTTTATCTGCTTCCCGATTTCTTGTTTGAAATACTATCATTTTGCTTCTTTTTTCAGTCTCATCTGACATCTTTTCAGCTCTTCGTTCTTTTCTTGTCCTCTGCGAGACTTTTAAAAAACAAAACTGGGATCTGTTTTCCACTTTAATAGACCACAGTGATTCCCTCGAAATAGCTTCCTCCCACTCTTGCCATTTCACCGTGCGGAGAGGCTTTTGCTGTTGCCCATTGCAAGTGCTCATCCTTCACACGAGGTACAGCAGTCTCTGGCAGCGAGGGTCCCTCCCCGCCCCACGCCTGACCCCCCTCCACTCCTCTAACCCCTCGCCAACCCCCTTATCACACCTTCGCCCATCCGCCGCCCCCCTC
>JAWQFJ010007678.1:30000-40000 GCA_034096865.1 Theodoxus fluviatilis
TTTCGTTGTAATGCCAGGAAGCATTCGGAATTTCGATTCTGCCCACTCCTTTGCCACGTCTGACCTAAGGGGACGATGTGTACGAAAACATTGGCTGTCAAGGGGCACTCACAGGTCATTGAAATGAGATTGCTTCGCTAGTTTTGATTTCCCCTCAGATTTCGCCGCAATCTTTCAAGGTGTGCTTTTAGAAGACAGCCAATGTGAAAACGTAGTGTTTTCTTTATATGCTTTTCGGGACAAACAACCTTCAGGGGAGACAATCTATCTCCAGTAACCCGTGAAGAGGCGAAAAGTCTCCCGCGGCCATTTTCAATTTGCTCTCGTCGGTGTGTGAAATGAAAACCTTAGAGGGTGTGCTGGTAATGCCCTTGTTGTGCTTTTTGCTCTGTTGTCCCAGAATGCCTTTGATGCTAATGCATCCGTGTGGATTCTCGGTCTTCTGTTTGAAGGGCGTGTTCCTTACAAGATTCTGTCTGAGTAGCGTGGAACGCCACACAGAATGGAATTGGCATGGATTTTGACTCGTCTGATTTATCCTTTGAAGACGTCGTTTCTCTTGCATAAACCGCCAACGAACCCTACAATTAATTAGTTTGGTTGCTTTCAGGTTACATGCACTCCAGTATCAGTATCACCACGTGCATCTGTCGCATTGAGAAAAAACAATGCTGTAATGGATTTCTTGATAAATCGGTCGTTTGAAAGAACGTGCCCACCCTGTTCTTGAAAGATTTATCTTTGCCTTCACATCCTATGACATGGAAGGAGGATTTTCTTTTCAAGGGAATTGCTCAATTAACACATCTCCAATTGTTCATGCATGTCTACCATATAACATGCTTTCCTGTATCATCATCTGTCTATGTCTAAGGCGCCCATGTTCGTATGTGTGTGCATGTACATCTTTAAGCATGGTTTGTTTGTCGGTGTCTGTATATATGTCTGTGTATACATGTATGTCTGCGTGCAAGCGTACGTACGTTTCTGCTCGTCTGGATTTGTGCGTGCTTCCTCACCGATCTTGTGTGTGTGTGAGTGTGTGTGTGTGTGTGTGTGTGTTTGTGTGTGTGTGTTTGTGTGTGTGTGTTTGTGTGTGTGTGTGTGTGTGTGTGTGTGTGTGTGTGTGTGTGTGTGTATGTGTGTGTGCGTGCATGAGTATAACTGTGTGGAAGGTCTGGATTCCCTTGGGAGTGGGTGGTTAATTGGAAGGGAAGGCGGAAGCCAACGCCAGCAAATGGGAGAAGATTACTGCAAAACGTTTATATTAGACGTGTGGTTGCTTCCATATCTCTACTCACTCTCTCTCTCTCTCTCTCCCTCTCTCTCTCTCTCCCTCTCTCTCTCTCTCTCTCTCTCTCTCTCTCTCTCTCTCTCTCTCTCCCTCTCTCTCTCTCTCCCTCACCGAAAAGAATCACAAAACACACAATGTCTTGATTGAGAGCTGTGCTTCTTGTCTCTCGTGGCAGCTACAACTCTTCAGTTTGCAACTGTAGGTTTCCCAGCTCTTCACCTGTCACCTTCACCGTCCTTCTCATTGTCGTCGCTCCACAGCTCAGACAATGCCATCGCGAGCAGGACGTGTCGGCGTGATCGGATACAAGACGAGGAGTGTCGGAACGTCGCTGGCAATCGAGCTTTCTGTCCAGGGTGTACCAAGGCAGTGAATCCAGCCTCAACGGGGGAACCAACAGACAGCCACCCTCTCTTTGCCTTCATCAGCTGAACAAGCAACCGGCGGGCAAAGAATAAACTTTTGGCCCGATAGATTGGTAAATGGTAACAGAACGATAAGACCTGTCCACAGAAAATATGACTATTCCTTCTCTTCCTCGCCCTTTGAAGGAACGTCTGGGACCCGACGGGGATCAACACGGCTGGATGGCTGGAACAACAGGCTCCACATTTTGGCGGGAAAGTGATGACCCGCACGCCATCCGAAAACCCTATCTGGGCGGGAGCAGGGAGAGTCAACATAGCCAGAAAGAGAAACTTCTGTCATATTGTTTCCGCGGGATGAAAATCTTTCGACTTCCATTATTGGCCGATATTAATGTGTCTGTCCGAGGAGTGATCCATTACGGCAAGCCCACTTCGGGGTGTTTGGACTCAAAGCAACATCTGGCTTGATACCTGTCGATCTGAGAGAAGCTCAGACGTTGCATTGCAAATACAATTCCCCAATCCCATTTGGTCTCTTGAGAGCGCGCCTGGCTGTGAAAGAAGAGGCGTCCTCGGTCTAGAAGCACTCTTGAAGTGGAATAGTTTTACTGGAGTGCCTGTCTGTCTTCGTTCACCGTGCAGCTGTATTGACATAAGAAGTTTAACCGCAGCTATCACACATATAGCTGTTCAGCACTGTCTTTAGTCTGTGTGTATGTGAGTGTGTGTGTTTGTGTGTGTGTGTGTGTGTGTGTGTGTGCGTGCGCGCGCGCGTTCGTGCATGTGTGCGTGTGCGTGCGTGCGAATGCGTGTGCGTGCATGTTTATGCGTGTTCGTGCGCGTGCGTTTTGTATTTGTGTGTGCGCGCGTGTTTACGTGCGTGCATGCATACGTGCTTGCCTGTGCAATAAATTCAGGCATGTTTTATTCTTTCACCCGTCCTAGTATTGCTCCATCTCCTTCAGATTCAACTGTTACTTCCTCCTCCTTCAACTTTTCGCTCGCTCGCTAAGCTGTGATTAAACCCGTGTGGTAACTGGAATCAGACCCAAGAGCAGGAAGAAGAGAAACCGTATTAACTCATTACTCCAGGCTATCAGAAGGAAATCGCACCTTCTTGTTGATTGACAGGATGAAACACATCTTTGAAGCGTCTTAGAAGCGTCCTTGCGCCTTGCCTGCTAGTCTCTTCAGCCACGGCACAAGAAAGGCATTGTCTGAAGTTTCCTTGGTGAAGCCGGTGCTTCGGTTCCACAGAGGTGAGGTCTCGACAACACGTGAGTCGTACTATTTGTATGGTGTGGAAGAGTTGTTGCTGCAAAATAAATTGATGCTCTCGTTAATTGCTTGATCATCCGTCCATTCCACCAAAACATCACTGGGATGTATTAATTTAATAGAATAATATTTTCGAGTAATTACATCAGAATATTAATGAGATTTAAGAAACTCGTTTGGTATTGAATAGACAGAGTTAAAATGCATCCATCCAGCGGATAATAACTTTGTCCTTGATTTATTGTCAACGAGGCTTAGAAGATCAGCCTTAACTAGTGATATCACAAACTTGAAAGAAGAAAAAGGAAGGCATCTCTGTTCCAGAGAAAGCTATTTCACCACACATGGGTAGCAATTAGCGGAGAAGTCACCCTAAGCATAGACTGAACCGCGGCACCCAAATTTGCATGCTTGTCGACACGTGTAGACCTTGTACCTTGGCAATACCGTCCTCGCTGTTGCTTTGGCCTCGCCTCAATGTGGCGGCTACACTTTGCAAGAGTCGGAGAGAGAGATTTGCTGGAAGCCTCCGAGGGAGAAACTGGAGCCAACTCCAGCACCTCGTGGATGCAACACGCAATTAAAATGATCTTTCGGCTTCCTGACAGGGAGGAATTGCCCCCCTCCCCCAATTTGGCAATTAGGCCTAGGGGCAGTGTAATTAGTGTCCGCTTTGCTCATCTCCAATCATGGGGCGCCACGAAAGGCCGCGTTATGAAATCTCAGGCTACCCCCCAGGGATGCCCGCTGTCTCAGACTGACTCGTGCAGTGTGGGTCACGGATGATTGTAGTGTTCCGTAAGTTGCAGTTGTAGGGGTTTTCCGGGCTCTTTTGACCTTGCACGTGAACTGTGTGTGTGTGTGTGTGTGTGTGTGTGTGTGTGTGTGTGTGCGTGTGTGTGCGTGCGTGCGTGTGTGAGTGAGTGAGTGAGTGAGTGAGTGAGTGTGTGTGTGTGTGTGTGTGTGTGTGTGAGAGAGAGAGAGAGAGAGAGAGAGAGAGAGAGAGAGAGAGAGGGAGAGGGGGGGGGGGGGGAGATAATTGTGTATGCACAGTTGCGTGTGGGTTTGCGTGCGTGTGCTCGTATGTCTTCATCTGCTCCTGCTCCTGCTTCACATCCATCTCCATCTCCATCTCCATCTCCTCCTCCTCCTCCTCCTCCTCCTCCTCCTCCTCCTCCTCCTCCTCCTCCTCCTCCTCCTCCTCCTCCTCCTCCTCCTCCTCCGCCTCCTCCTCCTCCTCCTCCTCCTCCTTCTCCTTCTCCTCCTCCTCCTCCTCCTCCTCCTCCTCCTCCTCCTCCTCCTCCTCCTCCTCCTCCTCCTCCTCCTCCTCCTCCTCCTCCGCCTGCCTCTTATACCTCCTCCTCCTTTCCTCCTCCTTATTCTGTTTTTCTTCTCCTTTTCCTCCTCTTTTTCCTTTTTGTCCTCCTCTTCCTTTTCTTCCTCCTGCCTCTTTTTCCTCCTCCTCCTTTTCCTCCTCCTCCTTCTTCCGCCTGTCTTTTTTTCCTCCTTCTCCTCCCTCCGCCTGCTCCCTTTTCCTCCTCCTCCCCCCTTCGCCTGCCTGCTTTTCCTCTCCCTCCTCCTTCCGCCTACCACCTTTTCCTCCTCCTCCTCCTTCCGCCTGCCTGCTTTTCTTCCTCCTCCTCCTTCCGCCTGCCTGCTTTTCTTCCTCCTCCTCCTTCCGCCTACCTCCTTTTCCTCCTCCTCCTCCTTCCGCCTACCTCCTTTTCCTCCTCCTCCTCCTCCTTCCGCCTGCCTGCTTTTCTTCTTCCTCCTCCTTCCGCCTGCCTGCTTTTCTTCCTCCTCCTCCTTCCGCCTGCTTGCTTTTCTTCTTCCTTCTCCCTCCGCCTGCCTGCTTTTCCTCCTCCTCCTCCTCCCTCCGCCTGCCTGCTTTTCCTCATTCTCAACTTATTCCGTCACCGCTGTTGCCGCTGCTGCGAAGGGTACTGCCAGCCCTACCGTTTCTTGCTCGCGGTCATCGAGAGAGATCGGAGCTTATGAGGAACATTTCAAGCTGCATGCCTGGCTCAGATTTGGCTGTCGTTTTATGGAGAATGGAAGGAAGTGCATGTCTTGAGGCAAGCACGCCTAATCCTTTGCCTGGCCGCTCACCACTTTTCGGCCTTGAAAATCCTCATGAAGTGGGTCAATTCGCCTTTGAAAAAAGGAATTCGCTATCGCAATTTTCCCGCAAGAAGAAGCCATTCCTTCCCGGAAAGTGCATGGAGTCCGAGAGAGATCAGATTCCAAGGTCACCAATGGGTGGAATCGGTGACAGCCTCAGGGTGGATCAAAAGTGCCGTAGCTCTGGACTGCCGTGGGAGTGGCTGGTGGATGGGATGAGGAGTCGGAAGCCAGCGGCAGCAGACGGAAGAAGATTGCTGCAAATCGCATACATGCCATTTGTGGTTGTTTTCGACCTCCTTCAAGGTCGGAATTAACAAAAAAAAAACTAAGAAGGTTTTATTATCAAAGTTCAAGAGGACTCGCTTCATCGAGCTCGTGAAAGAATGGCTGAAAGATCAATGAAGGAGAGAGCGTAAGTGTTTGAGAGGCACCTCGTCTACCACAAAAAAGAGCAAACGCGCTTTTAAAGATAATTGTGTGTTGCGACTTTTAGTTGTGATCCAAACCAATTCTCGGCCCATTTAGTGCTCTACCCCCTGCTCACTGCGTCCAGGGCAAGTCTTTGAGTTTACTTGAATTGCCTACATACATAATCATGTACCGATAGAAGGTGCACATTTTACTAGCACCGTGGCAACCCTTCTCTCTCTCTCTCTCTCTCTCTCTCTCTCTCTCTCTCTCTCTCTCTCTCTCCTCTCTCTTCTCTCTCTCTCTCTTCTCTCTTCTCTCTCTCTCCCTCCCTTCCCTCTCTCTCTCTCTCTCTCTCTCTCTCTCTCTCTCTCTCTCTCTCTCTCTCTCTCTCTCTCTCTCTCTCTCTCTCTCTCTCTCTCTCTCTAGCTCTATCTCTCACTCTCTGGAAAGGGAAAAGACTTGTAAATGCGTTAACGTCCCTACCGAAGAGCACGTTTGATAATTATGTTTGCGGTTTCGTACACTGAGGCACTAGTTTCAAGCGATCGCAGGTGAACGTCTCAACATTTGGGCAAGGCGCAGATTAGCTACTGCAGGGGCGGGTTGCCTAGCCTACCTAGTTGGCCAATAACAGGCCGGTGTCAGCATGTGTCAAACACTTGACTGCCTGTACATCTGATTTCACCGTGCTGACACATCTTGACATCGGCCTATTTCTCGCAAGATCTTGCAAGGTTCCTAGCGTAAGGAACACGCTCCGAGTTTGCGCTCAAGTTTAATTTAAATCACGATCCCAAAACACCGTCCCACCCCATCCCCTACATCCACACACATATGCACACACTTTGCCGCACTCCTCTGCTGCTAAGGACGAATACAGGAATGTTTTGTCTATATACACAAAGCATACGTGAGAATTGTGCATGAATTGCAGTGGCTGTCGATGGAATAACGTCCACGGTCTAACGGTGCAGGTAAAGCACGTCGATTGTTGCCCACCAGGCACGCAGAAATCGCGGTACGGTCACATACCGTCATGGCTTCTTGAACGACAGTTGTCAAATGCATCTGCATGGTGACCTAATCACTGACCTACAATCGCTGGAGTCGCAAAGCATTGTGGGCCGACTGCCAAGAAGCTTTCGCCTGTGGACCTTGATTAGGTGTTGGAAGACCCACTGGCAATCTTCCTGCTGTTCTTCTCCCTTACTTCCTTCAGGACTTTCCTGTAAATACGCAGGGACTCGTCTGTCATAACAGCGGTCTGATATGTTCCTTACGTGATATCTGTAGGCATAAATATGCATTACTTTCTCTTACTTCCGTGTTGGGAGACTTGCACGCGATTAATTCTTGGAATTCATACAGCCATCACGAAGATGTATAACGTCTGGATTTGCGTAGCTTTTTTGTTTCTCATTGCGTCATACAAACCCTACATTTTACATAGTCTTTTGAAAGCCTTCCTTGTTTCGACCTTGGAAGAGATTTTCTATGACGTAGCGTTTGGTGTGTGGAGGTCAGTGTTCCTTAGGTTTGTGTGACTTCGGGGAAAATGCCTGAGAGCATAAAGAGGGAGGAAAGAATGTTAAAACGTCAGGGCCTTGTGTAACAGAAACAAGAGTTTTTCGATATATTACACACACTGACGACAGACGAACAGCTGACCGACTGACTGACTGACTGACTGACTGACCCATTAGTTCACTGACTCATTGACTGACTGACTGACTGACTGAGTGACTGGCAGGTTGGCTGGCTAGCTAGCAGGCTGCTTGCCTGCCCATCTGACTGACCGACCGACCGACCCACTGGCTAAAACACTGAAAGCCTGTCTGCCTTTCTGCCTGACGGTCGGACGGATGGAAGAAAAGGACGAATAGATCAAAGAATAGACTTGCAAGAGAGGGAGGGTTGACATGGAGATCCCGAGAGGCAGAAAAAGAGAGGAGCCCCCTTTCCCCACCTCAGGCCATCTCACCTCTCTCCTGCATGTCAGTCCTCCCCCTTCCCCATCTTCAGTTTCCCCGTGGCCCCAGGGACTTCCTTAGCGGATAATTACTTTTGTCTTCTAGGTGCCTGGGAGTGCTTCAGTTAGACGTTGATTTGGAGGCTGGCAGGTTTATGGGTTCTCGGCCACTGGTGGCGATTATGTCTGGGGATAAAGGGGACAGGGCGACGCTCAGGCGCAAATTAGCTGCGAGAAAGGACTCCCCGAGGTGGGAAAGGGGTGGTGTCAAAATGCAGAAGGTATACATATGTGCAAACGTGCATGCAAGCGTGCTTAAGAATGCACGCGTGCGTGCGTGCGTGCGTGCGTGCGTGCGTGCGTGTGTGTGTGTGTCTGTGTGTAAAGATATATTACAAAGAGAGCAGGGATTCGCTTCTTGCAGTTGATGAACTTAGTTGCAAATCTTCAAAATGATAACAACACTTGCGTCGTCATATGTGTCTGGTTAGCAGCTGTCTGTGTGTGCGCGCGCGCGCGTGCGTGCGAGCGAGCGAGCAAATGAGTGTGTGTGTGTGTGTGTGCATGCGTGTGACTTCTTCTTCTTGTCGATCGCTAGATGACTGCGCCAGTCGCCCGCACAAATGCAGCTGTTCTCCGCAGCTCCTCCAGGTTGCCATAGAGTTTGCTCCTCACTGGTGTTGGGTCTGGCCACGTGGCTCTTCTGAGGGCATCATGGTGGGGGCAGTCTTGGAGAAGGTGTTCACCGGTCATCGAGGCAGTGTCGCAAGAACATATGTCTGTCTGACCGACTTTGAACTTGTGGAACATATGTGCCGGCAATTTGTTGTGTCCTGTTCGGAGTCTGAACAGAATGACTTGGTCAGCTCTGTTCAGAAAGTGGTAGCTGTCATTTTGGTATAGTTCGGATGTTGCTGGCGCCACTTTTTCTGAGACAGAGCCTTGATGACGATCT
Source organism: Theodoxus fluviatilis (assembly GCA_034096865.1). NCBI lineage: Eukaryota > Metazoa > Mollusca > Gastropoda > Cycloneritida > Neritidae > Theodoxus > Theodoxus fluviatilis. The sequence continues at coordinate 38,400 of JAWQFJ010007678.1, forward strand.
TCTCTTCTGCATAAGAGACCTGTCTGTCTTCCTGGTCCAGCTGACCACCTTCCCTGGCCAGTCTGTCAACCGTCTCATTTCCATGCCCTCCACAGTGTGCAGGAATCCATTGGAGTGTCAGTATCACCTGTGCGGCCAGCTCAGACAGAGTGGCTGCAAGTTCATTCAGTTCCTTCTTGCGAGGGTCCTGGAGTGCGCTCAGCACAGACAAAGTATCAGTGAAGATGACCTCGTACTGGTGTGTCGCATCTCGGTGATCCAGTAAGTGGGCCGCTCCCGTTTTCAGGGCCTGCCTCTGTGACTGTCTCTATCTGTCTGTCTGTTTCGGTCACTCTTCCTGTGCGCGCTCGTGCATGCGTATGTGTGTGTTTTTGTATATATGTGTGTGTGCGTGTGTGTGAGTTTTGTCTGTGTGTCTGTCTGTGTGTCTGTGTGCGTATCTGTCTGTCTGTGTGTCTATGTATATGTGTGTCTGTCTGTGTGTCTGTCTGTGTGTCTGTCTATGTGTCTGCCTGCCTGTGTCTGTGTGTCTGTCTGTCTGTGTGTATGTCTGTCTGTCTGTCTGTCTGTCTGTCTGTCTGTCTGTCTGTCTGTCTGTCTGTCTGTCTGTCTGTCTCTCTCTCTCTCTCTCTCTCTCTCTCTCTCTCTCAGTCTCCTCCTCCTCCCTCCTCCTCCTCTTCCTCGCTGCACTCATCCCCTGTGGTGCCGAGTATCCTGATGAGACGACCCCTTGAAGGCGATTTGGCCAACCAGCAAGCCAGGGGGAGGCACGGGATTTTTGACATGGGGGCGAGCGGAAAAAATGGCCTCGGGTACATATGGGTCCTGGTGGCAGGATGAGACTAACACCGGAGAGAGGGGACGACCCAGGAGGGAGCGAGACAGGGACAGGGGCGGGGTAGGGGGAGGGGGTGTGTGGAAAAAGGAGTGTGGGTCGAGTGGGGGCTGGGGGAAAAAGACAAAGATGAGGAAAGAAGCGACAAAGAGACAGCTTGAAAGAGAAGAAAGACGTGGGTGAAGGTGTGGTTATTAGAAGATGGTATTCATCATCGGAGAGAGAGAGAGAGAGAGAGAGAGAGAGGAGGGGGGAGGGAGAGAGGAGGGAGGGAGAAAGGGAGGGATATGTAAATGTATGGAGAGAGAGAGAGAGAGAGAGAGAGAGAGAGAGAGAGAGAGATGCAAAAATACGGAGAATGTATTGGGTGGAAAGAATGAATAAATGTGAAATAAGGACGTGGCACTTCTTCCATTGAAGCTGGAGTGAAGGCAACCCTGAACGGCTTCCTCCGCCGAGACCTGAGGACCTGAGGGCCTGAGGGACGCGGAGGGATAGGACGTAGGGGACAAGGGTGGAAAGTGTTAAAGCGGGCTTTCAAGCCACGGCCGAGATGCATGCGGGTGGTGATGTCCTTGGAGACCAAAATAGGGATGGGTGGGGGGTGGGGCAGGATGTGGGTAGGACGGACGCCTGAAGGGCCATGCAGATCAGTAAGGGTGGATGGGCGGATGTAGGCGGCTTGGCGTGTACAGAAAGAGGTGCTGCTGCAGGGAAAGTATGTCAATAGTACTTGGATGAAGTGGAGAGTGAAAGGATATTGACT
>JAWQFJ010007678.1:52500-58683 GCA_034096865.1 Theodoxus fluviatilis
CGGGAACGATATGCGTGTTTTAAGGACGCATATTCCTCCCTACATTTCCATCGACTCTGCCTATTAGCCGCAGCTGCAGCAGCAGATATTGAAGAACCTTACTTGTCGTCGATGTTTCTACGGCCATTTCGATCAATTTGTCTCCTTTTTATTACTCTACAAGGACGCATATTGCATTGATCAGCCGTGTCTTTCAGCACGTCTCTCAATCAATGCCCCATTCCTAGCGAACATATGCCGTCTTTGCTTCTATGTGTTCTTTCTTCCCCTGCTCATCTCGGTAGGTCTAGGGAACCTTATTAAAGACTTTGGCTGGATCTCCAGTCCATGATGCTTTCATTTTACCACGAGAGCAGCTTTCCGAGATATCACACCAGTCTATCCACCATTTACATGTGGATCCAAATCAGAGAAAGGCCCATATCATCGCCATCGCTTTTCTTGTTATTTGCTCTCACGCTAGCAGCAGCAGCTCAATCACCAGCAGCTATACGCGGCAAGGAGAGCAGTGGCGGACAGCAACGTAGGAACAGGAACAAACGTTTCACGCCCGCCGCAAATCTTCTAATGAACCATCGCTGTCGCGTGTTCTACTGTTAACAGCAGCACAACCAAAACCAGCAGCTGCATAACGAAAACAGCCCTCGCTACGCATCTGCAAAGTAACAGCAGCAGCAGACGTGTAAATCCACCCGCAGATTTATTGTCAACAACAGCTCTGACAAGATGATCGCTTCCAGTGTCGACCGCATGGTGGAAGTTCTTTCTGTCCAGATTTTCCCCTCTTTTCTACTCCAGCGCGCCTCATGCGTCAACATTTGATCTGCAACGCCTCCATTAACACGCGCTTCAGGGCTCGCATTCCATATCCGGTCGATGCGTCCTTGTACTGCAGAGGCCCACCCTTTCTTGCTGCGGCCTCCTCAAGTCGCAAGAAATCCCATCAAGAGCCCTGGATGCGGGCTCGTCCTTGATCCAGGCAGCGGAAGGACGTGGGGGATGCGTGCGCAGCGATTATCGCTGCCTCCCACTTCGCCTGGGTCTTCAAGGGGAGGTCATCCAGGGTGGCCAACTGCCCCGGATCATCTTAGCCACGTGCGATTCATGCGAGCCCCGCCAATCAATGGCTAACCGACTAGAACCTTCATGCCATGCTGCTCAATCATTTTAGCACTTTCACGCCGTCGCGCTGCTCCGCGCTTTGAAGTCTGGTAGGGTTTTGTTGCTGGGCATTGATCAGGCTCGCAAGTTTGCGCTTTTAGCCCCGTCACAGCTCAGCGCTCCTCATTCCCTGCCTTCTCTCTCTCTCTCTCTCTCTCTCTCTCTCTCTCTCTCTCTCTCTCTCTCTCTCTCTCTCTCTCTCTCTCTCTCTCTCTCTCTCTCTCTCTCTCGCTCTCGCTCTCGCCATTCCGCTCTCGAATGGACGCCCCATCACCGATCTCTTCACCGTCTTTCGCCCCCCACCTCCCACCCCAGCCCATTCAACCCCACTACTCCATTCTATTCCTCCATTTCACCCAATTTCACACCCGTATTACTTTCATCTCTTTCAAACCCCTCCATCCCGCCCCACCCAACCCCATCCCATGCTATACCAGATTCTACCTACTCAGCCCTCAGTTCCACATCATATTGCCACACCCTCCCTCTCTTTCAGTCTGTTCTGCTCTTATACCCTATCCCTTTCTAACCTCCAAATCCAACAGTCCCACCCCCACCCCAAAACCCCGCCCCCACCCCACTCTCCTTCATCCAGCTTCAACTGGCGTGAGCGATGAGAGCAAAACAGTTTTTGAAGTGGGGAGGGGGATGATAGAGATCCCCTCCGGGCCACGGCTGTTGCTGTGGGGGTCAACGTTCAGGCATGCGCTCTTGTATCCCCATCAAGGGCCATTAACTCTGCCTGGAGGAGAGAGGGCGCTGCACGCTATTCGAGCTCTGCCAAGTATGAAAGAAGCAATGAACTTTTTTCTACTCTCTCTCTCTCTCTCTCTCTCTCTCTCTCTCTCTCCTGTTTTTCCCAGGAAAGGACGATTCCGAAAAGGAAAAAAAGATTCCATTTATGATGGCCCCTGGGCGTGGCGCTTTCACTGGGGAGATGAGAGGGAAATCTGGAGTGGTTTATGAATAGTGTCGCGCTTTGTATACGCGCCGCTGGCAGCCTTTAGAGAAACTTTGATGACAGGGATACATGTTGGGCATTGAAGCGGAATGAGGGGAAGTGTTTTCCACTACACCGGTAAACGATTAAAGGTCTGCTGCTCATGGAGGCAAAATACTTCTCAAGCACTTCGTGTAAATAAAGGATTTCGGATTTCGGCGTCGCCGTACGCAGAGTCAACACTCAATTTAAGTAATGACTTCCTTCAGTATAATAATGTGCTGATTTTGATACACGAGAAAAAGTGGTTTATCTTGATCAATCGGTTTATTGTTGATTACATTGAAATCTTCATCATGTACAAATAATCTTCTCAGATTTCATACTGACGTCGGTTTTGACCGGATGTCAGAAACTAGTCATATCATTTTCCTAGTCATTATTCAATATTCTGGGTTTCTGAAGTAAAGTAAGTACTTATGACGTGAATTGAGCAGTTTGTTTGCTTGGTTGCCTGCTAGCTCGCTCGTTCGATTGCTTGCTCGTACTCTTGTCTAAATTTTGCTTCTGTTTGTTTTTTGGACTGTTTGAATGTTTCATTGATTGTTTGTCTGTCCGTTTATTCTCCCTTAATCTGGAGAATCCATCTAATCTACTGAATGCCTCGAAGTAAAGAACGCACTCTTAAGGCCTTCGCACACGAGGCAACCAAAGTCTCTTGCCACGTTGCTAGCTGCCATGTGGCAGGCAATGCTGGTGACTGAGCTCGCACACGCTTCCACTGTGACCTTTCACCTCTCGCCACGTTGTATTTATGGAAGCGTATTAATTCCCGCGCATGCACTCAAGACACTCTGCATCTCTCCCCCGAAGGCTTGCCCTAGCATGACTGAAACTTACAGTGACGATGGCGACAGTACTTCGTCATCTAAGCAAAGCAAAAAGAGAAAAAGATCGTGTTGGTCTCGTGAATGGTTGACAAAACGACCAAGGCATGGTGCCTACTCGTGTCTGCTACAAGAGCTCCTCAACGAGGATCTCAAGGCAACAAGAACTTTCCTTTGAATGAGCCATGAACATTTTCAGGAATTGTTGCAGCTGGTAGGGCCTCAATTAATTAATTAATTTAATCTGAACAGTATTTTCATAACACAGATGCAATTTAAATGTATCGTATTTGTGGTATCAGACAACACTAGCTTTGTACACAATGTCAACAGCGATGCTTCGGCGTGAAGGTGCATTGACCCGCATTTCCATTTTTAAAATGTAGGAGCTTTCACGACCTATTGATGTATTCAACATACAGCTTTGATAAATTAATGCTGTTCATTGCTTACATTTTCTTTGGATGGGTTTCTAATATCTCCAAATACAGCGTTTTCTGTGCAAAGCGTAGACAGGTCCGCCATTAAATGTGCAATAGTCGCGAGAACGCGAGAGCGAGGCTCTTAAGTCGCACGATGATTGGTGGATTCACAGAGAGTGGCACGCCACTGCCCCCAAAACTAGAATAGGTTTAAACACGAGCAACTCAGTTGCTGGTGGCGTGGAAAGTTGCTTGGAATGCCAGTTGCTTTCAACCGACATCGCACACGAAGCAATGTATGGCAAGCAATCGAGTTGCCGGAGTGGAGTTGCCTCGTGTGCGAAGGCCTTTAATACTTGAGACTGAAACTCAATGCAGAAATCAAGTGACACTGCCGTATGCCGTCCATGAATGTATTTCGTAGAGCTTGCAGTCATATATACTCTTGAAAACACTCGTGAATTTTCCAGATGTGATCTCGATTCATAATGAACAAACATATTTATTTATGTTCTCGACGGGGAGGGGGTGGGGGGTGGCAACACGCTCGCACGTGCACACACACACACAAACACACACTCGTCCGCTCTCTCTCGCCCCCCCCCCCCCCCCCCCCGCCACCCCATTTCCTTCTCTCTCTCTCTCTCTCTCTCTCTCTCTCTCTCTCTCTCTCTCTCACACACACACACACACACACACACACACACACACACACACACACACACACACACGCACACACACACACATTCACCCACCCACCCACTCACTCATTCACTCACTCACTCACTCACTCACACTACTTCCATCTTGAACTGCCCGAACCTTTCCTCTGGAACATTAGATTGTCGTCAACGGACATACTCGTACACCTCTAAGGGAAAAGTAAAAGCGCCCTCGCGATCTTTATCCCTCTGAAACCGCAAAACCGCCAGGGGGAGCCAGTCAGGATCATGCGATGCCATGCCTGCCGTGACTCCCCCATCCAAGGCCGCTTCGGGAGCTTCCGTGTTCCGTCCTCTAATGACACGGCACTGGGTTCCCTTCCCGACGGTCAGGCTGGAAATTGCAGGCGAGGAGGAAGGGAGATTAAAGCTTACCAGGAACCCCACTTTTCCCTCACTCAGGCCAGGTCCCTTCATTTGATGGAAAAGAGTTTTGATTGCCCTGAACACTGCCACCACGGGTTCCCCCGCCAATGCCCCACTAGCGCTTGTAATGATGGGAGGAAGAACTTGTTTGATCGCCTGCTTTGTAGCCAGACTTCCAAGCCACGCTACTTTTCCCCATCACCAAGCTGCTGTAACTGGTTTTCCCCGCCGTAGCACCACCGATCCTGACCCTCCTCATCTCATTTGCAGATGACATCGCGAAGATGTGGTTTTACGTCCTCTTTTGCTTGTAGGAAGTTTGTTCTATAACAGCCTCAAAATAAAATACGAGTGCAATGTTTCATAACTTGTTTTTACCCGTTATCAGCTGTCGTTTATTTCCTTGTTTAGAATTCGTTATATGAAGATGAAATGCCTTGTTAGGTCATGATGGATAGTGACGTCAAAGTTTTATTTCATTATCTCCGTACCTCATGGATATTCATCGAAGAATGATGAACGAGGACGCACCGCAGATGACATGCTTCATGTCTGCTTAAATCAGGCAGTCGCTCATTTAATCTAAGAACATCGTAATTCGACTTGTCAACCTAGATATGTGTTGTGCCATGTAGAAATCGTCCGGACGAAAAAGCGAAAGAAACATATAGTATTTAAGCCATCGGTACATTTTATTTAAAGGTATACACGATTGATATTCACTGATTTGCTTCAGTCAATGGTTATTCAAGTTTCGAGACAATTTTGACTGAAAGAGAGAGAGAGAGAGAGAGAGAGAAAGAGAGAGAGAAAAAGAGAAAGAGAGAACTAAATTGATCTGTTATTGCTGAGGTCATCAACTCATTGCAATACCAAAACATTTGACGTAAAACGGCTTATGTGTACATCATAAACATTTATTCTACCATAGACACGAGAAAAGAGAGAGAGAGAGAGAGAGAGAGAGAGATGAATAAATGAAAGGAAACCCCTTGCGTGACCTCTTATTACATCCCGCATTGCGTGCTAGCCATTTACGACGCTGATGGGTTTCTATTTTTATCTTTCAGTACGAGTTCAAGGCCAAGGCCATCAAAAAGAAGAAGGTCAACATCACTGTATCTGTGGAAGGGGTCAAGGTCCTACTCCGAAAGAAAAAGAAGGTAAAATACCTGTAACGAGATGTATGTTCCAACATAGTGTGTGTGGTTTTTTAACAAGCGATCAAAGTCACTTCAATGTACAGAAACCTCTGCGCTTTATCCCTCCAGGTTTACTGGAGGTCCTACAGAATTTATCCCTCCAGGTTTACTGGAGGTCCTACAGACTTCATCTGTCTGTCTGTGTGTGTGTCTGTCTGTTCCGACTTAACGGCTGATTTCTCAAAAACTACTGGATGGATTTCTTTGACATTTTGCACACTTACTGGAAGTTAGGTCCGATTGAATGTATAACATTTTCAGAATCAAGGTTTGAAAAGAAAGTAATTTTTTAAAGTCGTAAACTCGAAACCCCCCCCCAAAAAAAAAAAAAAAAAAAAAAATTTCAATTGACGGAATGGCGAAATGCAAAATGTGTGACGTGGTCAATAACGTGACGTAATTTTATCTGTATGTCTGTCTGTCAGTCCCGACTTAACGGCTGATATCGCAAAAACTACGGTACGGATTTCCTTGACATTTTGC
>JAWQFJ010007679.1:0-5000 GCA_034096865.1 Theodoxus fluviatilis
ACACACAGGAGCTGCAGAAAACATCACAAACTGTCTTTAGAATAGAAAAGGTGATCAGACGTGACCACAAAAAGCAGCGCGCATTTGTAAAATGGAAAGGCTATGCTTCAAAGTTTAACAGTTGGGTGCCTTTTAAAGAATTAGAAGGCTTAAAAAACCAACAACAGTAAAACAAAGACAAAAACACGTACCTTCCACAGATAGCAGTTGTGGTTTCATTCTTGGGTGTTGGAGGTAAATAGCCACCAAAAACCTTTGAAACCTTTAAAATCCCAGTAAACGCTCAAAGGTGGCTTCCTAAAACAGTCATCTAAATAAAAGTGCCAAATCAATGTCGTATGGTGCCTTTAGCCAGCCCTCTCTCTCGCTCTCTCCCTGCCTCCTCAGATTGAAAAAAGTCATTAGCCCAGGCAAACACTGAGAGCAAGCTAGCTTGATCGCCACTGCCCAAGCAGGGCGGGAGTGCTTGCCCCGCGTGACGCTTACAGCCTTCTGCCTGGCTGGCATGCGGGAGATTAAATTTCAGCATGGCAAGTCAAAAAGAAAACAGCCTCATTAATTGGGGTGCTAATTAATGAGGTCATCCCGCCATAATGTATACTACTTGTTACTACGGGAGTTCTCCTAGCTTGCGCTGAGATGTCGAAGTTCACAAACGCTGGTGGTCGTTTTCTATAAACTTTATCCACGCACTGGTCGATACGCAGCGGTGACAATCAGTAAACAGTAGCGTCGTAACAACTTCACTCTACGTGAACTGCCGCGGAGGACTCGATCGCACTCGCTTATCGTCTTGTTAAGCTCTCACCTTAACTCTCTCGTGTCGCACCTGCTTATATACTTTAACACAGGTTCCAGAACCTTCCAAAACAGAGTTGAACATACCCTCAAGCTCACGCTGCGACTCGACTGACGTCACGTGTCACAGCCACGACAGATTTAGCCTGACTCCGTTCACCTAGCCAGAGATACTATAGTAACTGGATAGCTGTCTGCGCGAAACGCGTCTGCCTGTAGCGGCCAAAACAGTAACCTGGCCAAAACAGTAAGCGGAAGTCATCGCAGAGTTATCTGCTCGGGACGCGCTGAAAATTCAACTCTAAAAAGAGACGGCACCCGCCAGTCCGCCTGACTGACTTGGCACGCCCGGGGAGTTATGCTAAGATCCGGCCGCGTAAATATATCTGCGTTTTGTGACAAACGTCTTGCTCGGCGGTACTGTACTCCATGCACCTTAACGGTGCGCGTGATTCGGGTGTAATCTTAAGCTAAACGATGTTTATTGGCGCTGCGGAAATGGTCGAAGTCGGAAACATTCGGAACGTCGTTTAGCTTAAGATTACACCCGAATCACGCGCACCGTTAAGGCGCATGGAGTACAGTACCGCCGAGCAAGACGTTTGTCACAAAACGCACATATATTAACGCGGCCGGATCTTAGCGTAACTCCCTGGGCGTGCCAAGTCAGTCAACGGTCGCGTTTTATAAAACCAGACTACAAATATACTACAGGGAGGTGACTCCCATATTATTTTCGGCAGGGGGGACGGCTTTGCACGGGGAAAAACTTTTTTGAACGCTACATCATGTGTTAAACTACACAAATGCACCAAAACCTCGTAAAGCAACTAATGCGTCGTTTGTCGGAATATATTCCATGCGAAGAACAGGTGCAGGAGCGGTAAATCGCATAAAGAGAGAGCCGAGCAGATAACTCTGCGATGACTTCCGGTTACTGTTTTGGCCAGGTTACTGTTTTGGCCGCTACACTGCCAGTGCCGTCTCGCGCGGACAACCAGGGCAGAAGCACTGCTCTCTTCTGGTCTAAGTCTGGGCAGGTTCCATTGTCCACACAGCAATAGAATGTAATGGTTATTTCTTGTACTGTGCTTTATCATCTCTATCTGAATTCAGTTGGGCAAAAACATGATGTAATTTGCGGATTGTAGAGTCAGAGGTTGAAGTTGGACTGACAATTCGTTGAATATGAAGTGTGTTCTTTGACGTAGCGTCTGCTTAACAGCACAGTGGAACCATTCCAGCTATATATCCAGCGTCTGTGGGATTAAGAGGGTTTTGACACAACATGTCAGGAAATAACTGTGCAATTGTTGGATGTGGAGCCTACACAGGCCGAAATAGAGGGCTGTCGTTCCACAGAATAATAACACAACGATCCTGAATGGGAGCGAGCAGATCCTCCCTTTGCGAGTCATCGCGGGTTAGCGCCAGTGGCGGTATGCGCGCGTCAGACAGCAGACGACGTATGTTCTCACATGTACTGACTGCTATGCCGCTATGTAGAAGACAAGTGGAGTGCAATGGTGCTCAGCATTTCACATACGTTTAAGAAACGTTTAGCAGCAGTGTCTCTGACTTGCAACACCATCCTACTTATTAAAAAATATTTTCTGATTCATAACATCATTGTCAACTGACTTCATGAAGCGTCGACTCGCTCTTTGTCTCTCGTGTAAATAATATCTCGGTCATAAATGTTACACTCATCTACACTGTCCGAGCTAATGTAGGTATAGATTGACAGTTATGTATAATATACTATTTCAATGTTCATTCTTTCTTTTCAACTACTTATTTTCAGTAAATGCTGCGTACTTAGCTCAAGTATCTCCTCGATTAGCTGCTCCATTCTGTAAACTCGGGAACCGGAAATGATCGTTGCTGTTGGGAAGGCGGAGCTGGGCAGAAAGCACTGCGACTATATTTAGACTATACACTGAGAGGTCAAGTCAGCAGTCCATTATATATAGTGTCTCTGACCTAGCCAAGCAACCGGCATTAGCGGAGAGACTGATGTAAAGAGCCCGATTGCGCTAGGACATACTCGTACCCTCTAGAACCTTTACATTATCTTCGGCTAAGCCTTCCTTCTAAAAGAGTTGTATTCATAGCGTTAACATGATCGAAATGGGCAACAAAAGTGACATAAACATTAAAGCGTCTGTACAGAGACGTAGGACTGAACACAGCTCATGCAGATGTCAGAACGGGGATATAAATTAAGCTTAGAGCACGGTGGTTGTGATTATTGAAATATGGGTTTAGATTTATTGTTGATCCTGATAAGATTAACTTCATCTCTAAGATATGATCCCCCCCCCCCCAATATCAGACAGAAACTGCCTCTAGTGGTTTGTGAAAACGGCAAAAAAAATGTATGACAGAAGCTCACAAAGGGAATAATCACACTATTTGTGTGCGGTCTTTCTGTTGAAAATTAGGAAGCTTCGGCGACAAATACAGTTGTTTTTCTGCACATGACACATTAAAAAAATATGAAAGACCGTCTCCAAAGCAAAATGAATGACTTCTGCCCAAGGTTCTTGTCTGCACTCATATATTGTAGATGGCGAACTTGTGACACATGGAAAGGGCAAAACAAAAACAAACAAACAAAAATATTCGAGCAGCGAGGTCTCGTCAGCACAGAGTATATATGAGATAATAATTCGCAAAATGGAAGAATGTTCTGCTGGTAAAACTTATTGAGGTGTTTGCCATGGTCGTGCTTTTCGTCAAGCAAACATGCACGCCAGCACGGTTCATTGATGTGGGTTCAGCTCAAGGTGACGTCATCAGTGCGGGACTAAACACCGCCAAAGGCCAGTCTAATGAGACGATTTTTTGTGTCGCTAATCAAGGCAATTAAGAAGAAGGCTCGGGGGGGTGCAAGTTTCGGGGTGCCTTTGCAGCGACCTTATCGGACATCCTCGTGTCATAATTAGCTTTTTAAAAAATTAATTTAGTTTTTTTTTTTGGTCTTCTGTCTGACTCAGGAGAAGTCATAACGGTACAATGCTCTGCTCTGAAGGGTAGGCTGCATCAGCCACATAGAACAATACCGCTACGACTCGGTGGCTACGTTGCAGCTACAAACTGCACATTGTGAACTGAAAGACTTATTTGAAAGAATGAATGAATGAATGAATGAATGAAAGAATGAATGAACGAATAAATGAACGGATGACTGAATGAATGTTAAACGAACGAACGAATGTCTACGGCCTGTAATTCTTGACAGGCAATGCAAGGCCATTGATCACAAACGCTCATTCGAGCTTGTTAGAATAAGAGCAAGCCAAGTCTCGGGCTTCCTGTCACTCGCCTGTAAGGAATCGTTCCTGGAGACGTGGGGAGGGGGGTCTATTATTCCCCCAGCACGTGTGTGCTCCCTGCGCGTCCTATATAAAACACCAGTGGATTTATAACTTCTTGATTCTGACTTTATTGTGAAAATTAATGTTAAACATTTAACCACCATCACGTAGGGATTTTAACCGAAACCTCTTTTTATTTCTCCTCTCGCCGAAAATGAATTTTGGAGTTCAAGCTGTCACATGGAGTTGAAATTTCGCTCCTTCCTAATTGGGCAACACACACGTAAACAAAACTATGGGCTCTCCGTTTGATAGGCCAAGAGCCTATCAATATCATCTATTTATTTGCCCTCTCCCTTTGTCTCTTCCTGTCTCTTTGTCTTTCCCTGGCTCTGTCTGTCTGTCTGTCTGTCTGTCTGTCTGTCTGTCTGTCTGTCTGTCTGTCTGTCTGTCTGTCTGTCTGTCTGTCTGTCTGTCTGTCTGTCTGTCTGTCTGTCTGTCTATCTGTCTTTCTTTTTTCTTTCTTTCTTTCTTTCTTTCTTTCTTTCTTTCTTTCTTTCTTTCTTTCTTTCTTTCTTTCTTTCTGTCTTTCTGCCTTTCTTTCTTTCTGTCTTTCTTCTGTCTTTCTTTTTTCTGTCTGTCTGTCTGTCTGTCTGTCTGTCTGTCTGTCTGTCTGTCTGTCTGTCTGTCTGTCTGTCTGTCTGTCTGTCTGTCTGTCTGTCTGTCTGTCTGCCTGTGTGTGTGTGTGTGTGTGTGTGTGTGTGTTTCTGTCTGTCTGTGTGTCTGTCTGTGTGTCTGTGTGTCTGTCTGTCTGTGTGTATGTCTGTGTGTATGTCTGTGTGTCTGTCTGTCTGTCTGTGTGTCTGTCTGTCTGTCTGTCTG
>JAWQFJ010007679.1:12500-17500 GCA_034096865.1 Theodoxus fluviatilis
GTGTGTGAGTGCTGCTGTGTGAGTGCTGGTGTGTGAGTGCTGGTGTGTGAGTGCTGGTGTGTGAGTGCTGCTGTGTGAGTGCTGCTGTGTGAGTGCTGCTGTGTGAGTGCTGGTGCGGTTTTCAATGTTGTTTTGAGTGTTTTGGACTCGTCACAGGTCACATGACCAACACCAACCTGGTGGATGAGTTTTGAGACCGTGGGCGTTGGATCTAGTTTCAATCGTGCATCTTACATTTTTGTTGCATGTCCTCCCTCTGGCTCCTGGCCAAATACAGGTCCCACCGCCTTCCCCCTGTACGACTCGCACAAGGCGGGCGTCGTGGGGTGAAGAGTATTGACTTGCTTTTACTCTGACAAATAGCATTTGTTTGATAATCAATGGCCTTGCATTGTCTACAAAGGCTGAAAACTTGAAAGATTATTACATCCGTCCTTCCGTTCATCCATCCATCCATCCATCCGTCCATCCGTCCATCCATCCATCCATCCATCCATCCATCCATCCATTTATCTATCCATCCATTCATCCATTCACCCATCCTGTTACCCACGCACCCACGCATCCACATACCCACCCACCCATCCATCCATCCATCCATCTTTCCTTTCTTTCTTTCTTTCCTTTCATTTTTCTTTCCTTCTTTCTTTCTTTCTTTCTTTCCTTCTTCCATCAAGCTTTTCATACATTCATTCATTTGTTGCAGATCACTTTATTAACAATACAGTTGCACCATAACTGGCATATTCTCTATCGAAGAATGTTATTTATAGGCTGGGGCTAAACTTGTGTTAATCTTCGTCAAAACCGTATTAAACTATTTTAGTGTCTCCAGATGCTCTCTCTGTCTCTGTCTCTCTCTCTCTCTCTCTCTGTCTCTGCCTCTCTCTCTCTCTGTGCCTTTCTCTGTCTCTCTCTCTGTCTTTCTCTGTCTCTCTCTCTGTCTGTCTTTCTCTGTCTCTCTCTGTCTTTCTCTGTCTCTCTCTCTCTGTCTTTCTCTGTCTCTCTCTGTCTTTCTCTGTGTCTGTCTGTTTCTTTGTATTTCAGTCTGTCTCTGTCTCTGTCTCTGTCTCTCTCTGTCTGTCTTTAATTCTCTGTCTCTCTTTCTGTCTTTCTCGGTCTCTCTCTCTGTATTTCTCTGTCTCTCTCTGTCTCTCTCTGTGTCTCTCTCTGTTTCTTTGTCTTTCAGTCTGTCTCTGTCTCTGTCTGGCATTCTCTCTCTCTCTCTCTCTCTCTCTCTCTCTCTCTCTCTCTCTCTTCTCTCACGCGCACACGCACACACACATGCTCACTCACCCATGCACGCACATACATACTTATAAATGGGGACACATGGACATACACTATTCATTCGCAATATGGGAGGGATGAAGTTTTACGGCCTATATAAACCTTTGTGGGCTTTCTAGAGCCATTGGTCACGAAAAATTTGAGCTGGTTGGAATAAGATTATGTCAAGTCACGATGACCATATATAATTATTCGCTTCTTACATAGACGGGGGGAGGGGGGGGGGGGGGGGGCGGCGGGTGGGGGGTGGGGTGGCAACTCATTCACAGTTACACATTTTTATGTAACAGACAAGCACACAAATGCATACATATAAAATTTCAGATATCATATTTATTATTCTCAAGAAGAAAAAAGATCATTAGAAGGCACGCAGAAATTTCCGCTAAACAGTAGACACACGAGGACTGTTTTGGACTGTGGTGATTTAGAGAGCTGTCCCCATGAACAGGGCCTGGAAACCAGCGCATGCTAAAAACCCAAGCTGCTATACACGTACAGCCGATTGGGAGGGTCTGACCCAGAAAGTTCCAATTGGAGCCCTTCCTGGAACTCTTGGAGACAAGACAGCTGGGAAGCCAAGCGGAGTGCCGATGTCTGGGACAGGCGCACCATGTATCCGCACAGCTGGCCCCAAGCTGGCTGCACGATCTGCCCTGAGCGCACTGACCTCACGTGACCTCAGCGTCACCAGAACGCACGTAGAGAAACGTGATACGCACGCTTCGCACGCGCTGCGAGGAGCCATGCGTGTGCAGGCTCGGGTTACACGTTTTGAAAGCCTGCGACCCGTTTTTTTTCTCAAAGGTTTGCGTGCGATAAGCGTGGCTTAAGTCACACGCGAGTCTGACCCCTCCCTTTCCCCCTCCCTCTCTCTCTCTCTCTCTCTCTCTCTCTCTCTCTCTCTCTCTCTCTATCTCTCTATCTCTCTATCTCTCTCTATCTCCCTCTCTCTCTCTATCTCTCTATCTCTCTCTCTCTACCTCCCTCTCTCTCTCTCCCTCCCTCTCTCTCTCTCTCTCTCTCTCTCTCTCTCCCTCTCTCTCTCTCTCTCTCTCTCTCTCTCTCTCTCTCTCTCTCCCCTCCCTCCCTCCCTCCCTCTCTCCCTCCCTTTCCCCCACCCTCTCTCTCCAACCCACCAACACTCTTACTCTCATTCTCTCTTCCCTTCCTCCCCCTTTCCCCTCCCCCCCCCACCCTCCTCTCTCTCTCTCCTCTCTCTCTCTCTCTCTCTCTCTATCTATCTCTCTCTATCTCTTACCACATTTGAATATTTTGCCTCAAGGGCTGAATGTAAGAAAGGCACTACTGCCTAATTCACTACCTTGTAAAATAAAGTTCGTTCGTTCGTTCGTTCTCTCTCTCTCTCTCTCTCTCTCTCTCTCTCTCTCTCTCTCTCTCTCTCTCTCTCTCTCTCTCTCTCTCTCTCTCTCTCTCTCCTCTCGTCTCTCTCCCTCTCTCTCGTCTCTCTCCCTCTCTCTCGTCTCTCTCCCTCTCTCTCTCCCTCTCCCCCCCCCCCTCTCTCTCTCTCTCTCTCTCTCTCCCCGCTCTCCTCCCCCACTCCTCTCTCTCTTCTCTCTCTCTCTCTCTCACTCCTCTCTCTCTCTCTCTCTCTCTCTCTCTCTCCTCTCGTCTCTCTCCCTCTCTCTCCTCTCTCTCCCTCCCTCTCTCCCTCCCTCTCTCTCTCTCTCTCTCTCTCTCTCTCTCTCTCTCTCTCTCTCTCTCTCTCTCTGTGGAATGTGGAAGAAATTCAAAACGGCAATTTGACAAACTCCAACCAGAAGCTTCTGTGACAATCGGTCCGCTCTCCAGGAAAATGGCTACTTCCTTTGGACCAGGCGTTCAAAGGGTTCCGATTTGCTTGATCTGTGCTCAATAAACTACAGTTGTGTCGGAGAAAATTGGCTCGGGCGTCTCTTTCCCTGGGATTTCTTCAGATCTCTCCCCAAACTCCTTGGTCTTCACATCTCGTCGGCAGTTCTGGCGACGTGTAAATGGCTACCTTTAGCCAGAACAGTAGAAGAGATGGGGGTTGGGGGGTTGGACGGAAAGAAACATATGTGTGGTTCATGTATAATATAAATGTTGTGAATAATTTTTGAAGTTCACTTATTGTTCTAATTATTGTGGATGAATTCACGCCCCTCCAAATTCCAACCCAGGCGATGACCTGAAAATGGTAAAAGGAATCCGATTTTCCATCTATTTGTGACTGAACAAAGCTGGCAATTCTATCACTTTTCTGAATTTCTGAGTCTCTCTTTAGCATAATGCATTCACCTTTGACGAGTTTACGAGGTGACATTCAGAGACAGCTAGCAAGCGCTAAAATGAACTATAGACTTCGTAGCGTCAGGCATGGCCAGCAGAACATGCTGTGTGAATTATTCAGGCCATGGAAGACCAGCCGTCTATTCAACCGTTGTAAGGCGTCATAAACAAACTATTCACGAGTTGAGCGGAACAACGTCTTAAATCACACAGGCCGCATCGCAGGCGTACCTCCACGAACCACTAGCAGCGCTAAACACATCATGTAGCGTCAGGCCCGGCAAGCAGAACACACTGCCTGAATTATGCTGCGTTGTGTTGTGGCTGTCTCGGTGGAGTTTTGCGCTCTCAGAGTGCTGTCTAGTTTTCATTGCCGTGCGGACTCGGCAGCGTATTATGGCAGCTTCTGTGTTGGACGTCTTTGCAGGCATAGGTGAAGGTGATCTTTTTTACATTGCAATTTTCCACCCATTGATGGGTGCTCAAACCATACACATCGGGCTACCTCTTTATATCACTCCATCTCAACTCCCTGGGGAGGTGCATGCAACCAGGCTGCACTCCAACACCATCTCAACTCCCTGGGAAGGAGCATGCAACCAGGCTGCACTCCAACACCGTCTCAACTCCCTGGGGAGGAGCATGCAACCAGGCTGCACTCCAACACCATCTCAACTCCCTGGGGAGGAGCATACAACCAGGCTGCACTCCAACACCATCTCAACTCCCTGGGGAGGAGCATACAACCAGGCTGCACTCCAACACCATCTCAACTCCCTGGGAAGCATGCAACCAGGCTGCACTCCAACACCATCTCAACTCCCTGGGGAGGAGCATGCAACCAGGCTGCACTCCAACACCATCTCAACTCCCTGGGGAGGAGCATGCAACCAGGCTGCACTCCAACACCATCTCAACTCCCTGGGGAGGAGCATGCAACCAGGCTGCGGATGAATGCACCAAAGTCAGTTTTCAAAATTTCCAGCTCAGCCCTCACAGGTACCCGTTTTTGATCCTGGGTGGGGAGAAGCAATGTGAGTAAAGCACCTTGTTCAAGGATGCAACTCTAGAATCCGCGCAGCTTCGAACACCGCACT
This sequence comes from Theodoxus fluviatilis, assembly GCA_034096865.1. Lineage (NCBI taxonomy): Eukaryota > Metazoa > Mollusca > Gastropoda > Cycloneritida > Neritidae > Theodoxus > Theodoxus fluviatilis. Next base: position 17,159 of record JAWQFJ010007679.1, read on the forward strand.
CACTGGCCGCAAACGACTGGAGGTCAAGCGCGCTGACCACTCGGCCACGGAGCCCCAAGCTGCCACCATTTGCTGTAGCTCGGTCTCATCAAAACCAGGGTCGCGCGTTGCCTAGTCAAGTATCCTGCAAGAATCTCGCAGGAAGCGCGAGGGCTAGGGCGTTGCTTACAGCATCTCGCTCACAAGGAGGCGCTCGCTCCGAAGGAGGGTGGCCGAGGTAGCTCCGAAGGTACCTCCTCGCTTTTAGCTGCAGAAGCCCGCATAATCCAGCACATATCGGAGACCGTGCCAGTTGGGTAGCTGTTCATAGACGGCAGTGCCTGTAATGTGTTTCTCACTGTT
>JAWQFJ010007680.1:5000-7500 GCA_034096865.1 Theodoxus fluviatilis
ATTTGGGACACTTTCGAAGGAGGCGGTGTAAAATATTCACTGATAGGTTTTTGCGCTGCTGCGACCTTCTTCTCCTCATTTTTCTTCACATGCTTTGGGCCTTCAACATGCCTTTCGATATCGTTGGCGCCACCACTGGAGATGCTGAACTGGTTATCACAAGTCGTACATTTGACAGTGGAGTCAGTGGTGCCGCGGACTCTAAATGGATACTTCTCCGTGTACGCTGGAATGTAGACCTGCGACCTCCGCTGTTTCTTCGATAATTCAAAAACACAATCGCTTGGCTTTCGTTTTGACGCCATTGTTGCACATGAACACTGCACATACCGGCACTCTCCGGAAAAACACTTCGTGCGTTGCGCTTGCGCACTGTACGAAAATGACGTCACTAGGCAATTTTTGGAAATATTTTCGCGCGCTGCGCCTGCGCATTACAGAACAAACCCATTCGGCAATCATCGGTAGACTGCTTCGGAAAACGATTCGCGCACAGCCACAGGCCAACGATTTTGGAAATTATTTTATTATAGTTTTCATTTTGATATTTCCGGAACGCAAAATAAACTCCCGTATTTTCCGGAACGCTCGCCGATTTTTTTTAATTTCCGGACAAAATACGGAATTTCCGTACGGGTAGGCAGGCCTGGCACACTGTACCCCAGTTTCAAATATCGGTTTTTCTCGCGAGAACGGACATTTATAAACGTCGTTTAGCTTAAGATTACATCCGAATCACGAGGACCGTTAAGGTGCATGGAGTACAGTATCGCAGAGCAAGACGTTTGTCACAAAACGCAGATACATTAACGCGGCCGGATCTTAGCATAACTCCCCGGGCGTGCGAGTCATGTGACTGTAAGGCCGAGATTTCAAAACTGGGGTACAGTGTCAGGAAATGTTGGTTACAACGACCATTTCAGCCCTACTGAGGAGTTACACCGATTCCTGGGCGCTGCACAGCGGTGACCGGGAGTGAAATTCACACACACACACACACACACACACACACACCCAAAAAAAAAAAATATCCGAGAAAAAAGTTGACGAAGTAAATACTGTTATAATAAAGGTTGTTGATAAATGCAAGTCAACTCACTATTTTTCTATTTATCCGCTTCTTTCAAATTCCGTATAGGGAAACGCTGTGGGACAGTTCTTACCCCGAACCCACAGGGAGCCTTTGAATGAATGCAGTGTCACGACCTACACGCCTGTGCAGGTTTCATAAGGCCATTGAACACCAAAATCGCTAGAGCTGGTAAGAGATGGATGGATGGATGGTGTTTTACGGCCTATCAGCCTTTCAAGGCCACTACGACAATCACTAGAGCAGTAAAGAGTAAACGCATATCATGTCACGGTGTCCTTAGTTAATTGACGCGGTAGCTGGTATGAGCAAGACCAATTACGTCAAGTCTCGGTTTTCACAGTTTTTCGTGAGGAGGGAGGGAGGGAGGGAGGGAGGGAGGGAGGATCGATGGATGGATGGATGGAGTTTCACGGCCCATCAGCCTTGTAGGCTATATAAGGCCAGTATAAGCACGAAAATCACTAGAACAGTTCAGAGCAAACGCAAATCAAGTCACGGTGTCCCTAGTTATTCGCCTCTTACGAATCGCGTAGGGAGACGCGCGGTGGGTCAATTCTTACCCAGAACCCACAGAGGCTGAACTGCAATTTGTCCGAATGTAAATGAGGCACACACACACACATACAAACATGCACGCACGCACACACACACACACACACACGCACACACACGAACACACACACGCACGCACGCACACACACACACACGAACACGCACACACACACACACACGCACGCACACACGAACACACACGCACGCACACACGAACACACACGCACGCACGCACGCACACACACGCACACACACACACACACACACACACACGAACACACACACGAACACACGCACGCACACACACACACACGAATACACACACGCACGCACACACACTCGAACACACACGCACACGAACACACACACGCACGCACACACACGCACACACACACACACGAATACACACACACACACACACACACACACGAACACACACACACGCACGCACACACACGAACACACACACGCACGCACACACACACGAACACACACACGCACACGAACACACACACGCACGCACACACACACACACACACACACACACGAATACACACACACACGAACACACACACACACACACGAATACACACACGAACACACACACACACACACACACACGAATACACACACACACACGAACACACACACACACACGAACACACACACACACACACACACGAACACACACACACACACGCACACAAACGAACACACACACACACACACTCACGAACACACACACACACACACGTACACACACACACACACACACACACACACACACACACACACACACACACACGAACACGCATAAATAGTTGTGGCTACCGTAACCTGATCAATCCCATTTCT
>JAWQFJ010007682.1:0-5000 GCA_034096865.1 Theodoxus fluviatilis
CGCAAATCAGAAAGCAGTACGCAAGGGTAACGTTTGACCAGAGCCGTTGATGATCCTCGCCTGCTGGAACCTGTGACTGCTCGACTTCCGGGGACTGAGGCGGGTTTCTCATGACTAGGCTCAGCTACCAAAGTAGGTCAAAGACAATCCAGCTGAGGCGCGTTTCTTTTCAAAAGGTGTTCAAACCATTCGCCCGCTTGCTCGTGGCGAGTAAAGATTTTATCAGGGTAGATAAAACTGTAGTCGCTCGCCCGACGGGTGAGTGAATTGAAAAAAGAAGAGATAGAATAAAGCACTTCCATCTTGTTTCCAACTGTCACACATCGGTCATGTGGTATGTCAAGGCCGGTTATATCTACAATCCTATTGTCCCGCCTACTCCTTCCTGATTAATATTCATGAAATCTGGCGCCTGTCTGCGGGAAGTTTTTTTTTTTTAAAGACGCCAAACGCAGTTATGTACGACCCATGCATCTCTCGTCTCAACTCATACACAACATGAAACAGCGAGCGCGTGCTGCTGCCTGCCGTTCCTCAGAGAATGCCTATCTGCTTTATCTACATTCTGCATGACAAAGACACGAGTAAAATCCACCCGGAATGGCCAAGATCCACACAGACAAGACCGCGACGCGGATCCAGATACACCATCAACAGGAGGGGAGGCTATTGACTAGTGATTTACCGCTGCTTTTATCAGACCGACGGCTTGTAGCGTGGAAAATAGTAACCCGTGGAAAACAGTAACCGGAAGTCATCGCAGAGTTATCTGCGAGGGACGTGCTGAGAATTCCACTATAAAAAGAGACGGCACCCGCCACTCCGCCTGACTGACTTGGCACGCCCGGGGAGTTATGCTAAGATCCGGCCGCGTAAATATATAGACTGCGTTTTGTGACAAACGTCTTTCTCGGCGGTACTGTACTCCATGCACCTTAACGGTGCGCGTGATTCGGGTCTAATCTTAAGCTAAACGACGTGTATTGGCGCTGCTGAAATGGTCGAAGTCGGAAACATTCGGAACGTCGTTTAGCTTAAGATTAGACCCGAATCACGCGCACCGTTAAGGTGCATGGAGTACAGTACCGCCGAGCAAGACGTTTGTCACAAAACGCAGATATATTTACGCGGCCGGATCTTAGCATAACTCCCCGGGCGTGCCAAGTCAGTCAACGGTCGCGTTTTATAAAACCAGACTACAAACAGACTACAGGGAGGTGACTCCCATATTATTTCCGGCAGGGGAGACGGCTTTACACGGGGAAAAACTTTTTTGAACGCTACATCATGTGTTAAACTACACAAATGCACCAAAACCTCGTAAAGCAACTAATGCGTCGTTCGTCGGAATATATTCCATGCGAAGAACAGGTGCAGGAGCGGTAAATTGCATAAAGCACGTCCCTCGCAGATAACTCTGCGATGACTTCCGGTTACTGTTTTCCACGGGTTACTATTTTCCACGCTACATTGCTGCAGCCTCAGCAAGAGAATTACTTCCAGTCTCCAGCGGGCTCTCGGTCCATTATGGAAGTGGAACACCAGACAACTCCCACAGACTGCCCAGGTCTACTCGGACTGCAGCCCAGCATTACTCTTGCAGACTGATGCCTGCTGTCAGCAGCACTGCGCGAAGAGAGGGTGTAGATGGCAGCGTGGGGAATCTCAGCAATGACGGAGTGATACAAGATTAGAGGACCCTGTGACAGAGGGAGGGAGAGAGAGAGAGAGAGAGAGAGAGAGAGAGAGAGAGAGAGAGAGAGAGAGAGAGAGAGAGAGAGAGAGAGAGTGGTTGGTTGGTTGGTTGGTTGGTTGGTTGGTTGGTTGGTTGGTTGGTTGGTTGGTTGGTTGGTTGGTTGGTTGGTTGGTTGTTTATTTGCGGCCGACGACCCATCATGTAGGTACATACGCATATGTACACATTTAGAACATTAACGTATCAGCTGTAGTCACAATAAAATATTTTCTCCTGATGAAAAAAGTGACATATCAAAACTATTTAATACGAGATTACATTTTGAATAAAATGAAATATATGTACACCAAGGTAAAATTGTTCACATATCAATTTTTACTCAAATGCTCATCTTGAGCGTCTGATAGGAACTGACGAGAGAAGAGGAGAGAGAGAGAGAGAGAGAGAGAGAGAGAGAGAGAGAGAGAGAGAGAGTAATTGATTAAACTTTATTTTTCAAGGGAAATACATGAATTAGGCATAACTGCCTATCTTATATCCAGCCCTTGTTAAAACAAGAAAACAAACAAACAAATCCAATCCCTTCCCCCACCCCTACCCACCCACCCACCCACCCTCTATCCCACACAAAATTCACACAATAACACAGGTTACAATCAATTCACGGTAACGAAATACCACGTTAAAATTGGCCACAAAGTGAATTTAGAAGATGAAAGTATGTAGAATGATTGCATAAGAAAAGTATGTAGTTTCAATTTAAATTTCTCTAAAGATTTTGCAATTTTTTTAGAATTGGATGGTGTGTTCCACATAGTAGCCTCTGAATAAAATTGACTATGTTTAAACAAATCAATCCTAGGTTGTGGTATTATAAAGTTATGTACACGAATAATCAGGCACATCACAATCATTAATTCTTTTCATTAAGACACATTTATTGAATTGTAAATGCTTATGAAAAGGCAATATGTTAAGTTCTTTCATTTTGTCATTTGTAGATAGTGAACTATCTGTTATCATAAGCTTAGAGGCTCTTCGATTCAATGACTTCAGCCTTTTCAAGTTAGCGTCACTACAGCCATCCCAAATTGTTGACGCATAATTAATGTGGGATAAGATATGAGCATGGAAGAAGATTTTGCAAGTTTGAACGTCAACAATATGTCTTCATTTGGAGAGAAGAAATATATTAATTGATATTTTTTTTACAAATATAATCAATGTGTGATTGCCATCCTAAATGATCATCAATTATTACACCAAGAACTTTGTGCTCAACAATTTTTTCGATTCTCAAAGAATCAAGAACAAGAGGAAGAGATAAAGGGTATATTTGATGTTTTTGTCGCGTAGTTATCACCATATATTTAGTTTTGGGAGGATTAATGACCATATGATTCGAAGAGCACCAGGAACGTATTTCATCCAGGCTCTTTGAAGTTTTACTGCCACACATTCATCCTGACACCTGAGATTGAAAGTGTTACATCATCAGCAAACATATCACATGTAACCTCTTTATGAGAGATATGTAATGGTAGGTCATTGATGAATAGGCAGAACAAAAGAAGACCTAAAACAGAACATTGTGGCACACCCACTTGTAAATGGCCACAAAAAGAAGCATGTCCATTAAAAGAGAGAGAGAGAGAGAGAGAGAGATTAGATATCACTCAAGATATGTCTTTCGAAGTTCGTTATAGATAGGGCAATGTAAGATGAATTGATCTTCATTTTCAGTGACTGTACAAAATGCACACTTAACATTTAAGTGGTGTCGATTTACAAACTGATGGTTTGTCTGCAGATTGTTGATTCCAAAGCGAAATCTAACAAATGCATCCCGAAACTTTTTAATAGTAAGGGTAAACAGGTACTCTTCAAGACCAAAATGATCTTTGAGTAATGAGTAGCAGTGGTACCTAGAACTCGTTGTACATTTGTCATGCCATGTTTGCCGCCAACAGTCTTCAAGTCTTTGCTTAAAATGATTCAAAAAGGCACTTTTGTTGCCAACACCTTCATTAAGCCATACGTAGGAAAAACCTGACTGGCACAGGCAGTTTTTAATGTGTTCTACCCAGTTAGCATTATTTGGAATATTAACATTCTTTAACACGAGGTATGCTTGCTTTGGGAGTCTTGTTATTGGCATAGTGGATAGCCTGAGCCAGTATTTTGACCGCCTTGATGATATATGAAATAGACAAAGGATATCTGCCAAGGTCCCCGTATACCATTTGGTTTGGTGTTCGGGTGTCTAATCCAAGAATCTTCTTGCAGGCAAATGTATTGACTTTCTCGATATTTCCTGCATTATGCAGGCCCCATATCTCAGACCCATAGAGCAGAGTCGGCTGCACCTGCACGTCGAATAGCTTGAAAAACACTTTCGGATCAAGTGTGTGTAGTTTGAACACTGCCTTCAAGGTCTGAACAACTTTTTGCTTTCCTTTTGAGGTCAGATCATCAGTACAAACATTCATGGATAATCTGGTGGAGAAGACTATACCAAGGTAGTTGTACCAGTTGACTATTTCTAGAGTCTTGTCACCGAGAGACCACTTTTCACCTTGCGCAAGGTGTCCACCCTTACGAAAACCATGACCTTTGTTTTGTCTACATTAATCTTTAAACCTAATGATTTAGATACACTCCCTAGGTTGTCTAGTTGGTTTTGTAACCCATACGAGATGGTCGAGAGAAGGACAGCGTCATCAGCAAACAAGAGAAGGTATAGTGTTCTTTTGTTCCAGGCAGGATCTGGACATCATGTTTTCCATGCATGCGCACGTGGGCAACCACCGAGTTCATGTAGAGAGCAAACAATATCGGACTCTCCATGCAAGGCTTCCTGCTTCACACCATGGACACTACATCATGATGTAGTGTCCATGTTCACACCAGCTGGGCATCTGAAGAAGTCCGAGAGTATCCAGTTGCACCTAACGCACTGGACACGGGCGTACATAACCTTCAGCATTTTGATAATTTTAGTTCAAAGTCCTGCAGCATCAAGCGTGCGCCAGAGCAGATCGCGATTCACGGAATCGAAAGCCTTCTCGTAGTCAACGAAGGTCACGTACAACGACGCCTGCCATAGACGTGCTTGAGGATCATAGAGTGCAGCGTGAAAACGTGGTCGATTGTTGAATGCTCCATCCTGAAGCCTGCCTGTTCGTGACATATTGTGTGTGTGTGTGTGTGTGTGTGTGTGTGTGTGTGTGTGTGTGTGTGTGTGTGTGTGTGAGAGAGAGAGAGAGAGAGAGATAGAGAGAGAGAGAGAGAAAGAGAGAGAGAG
>JAWQFJ010007683.1:7500-10000 GCA_034096865.1 Theodoxus fluviatilis
TATTTTATTGGTGAACATATGGACTTGAAGAAATCTCCATGCTGCTTGGGTTTTTCCCAAATGCATAACATGCCTGAATTGGGATCTAGATCTTCATCAATGGTTTGACGTCACGGTAGAGTCTTCACAACTTGGCGTTGTTCCGTTGCCCCCTGGAAGTATCTTTGGCTTCTTGGGGCCGACCCAGGCTACCTGAGTAGGCCCCATATGTTCAGGGCTGGTGTGCAAGACAAACTGATGTCTTGCAGATGCAGTAGGCGCCGTCCTGCCGATAGCTATCGGTCCGACAAACCCTCCAATAGCCTCGCATGCAGGAGCCAGCGATAGGCCTCCGATAGCATTCGGGTCGTCTAAAAATAGTCATGAAGGAATCCCTTCCTGTTCCAGAGATGGTGAGGAGAAAATCTAACAAAGTTTTTGAAGAGATTTCGATGAAAAGTTAGGTCTCGAACCCCTAAGCGGAATAGAACAATATTCACATTAAAATATTCAAAAATGGGTCACAGTAGGTGTGTTCAGTTCGGTCAGAGTTATTGACTCACATGCGAATCAAAAGTGAGTCTATGTACTCACCCGTTTCGTCCGTCCGGGCGTCTGGGCGTCCGGGCGTCCGTTTAAAACTTTAACGTTGGATTTTCTCGGAGACTATTAAGTCTATCAACACCCAATTTGGCATGATGGTGTATGATGACAAGGCGTCAAAAAACATACACAGTGACTTGACCTTGCTTCAAGGTCAAGGTCGCAGGGGCCATAAATGTTGTCTAAAAACAGCCATTTTTCACATTTTCTCAATTTTCTCTGAAGGTTTTAAGATTGGATACCTGACCTATATATGGTATATAAAGCTTACTTTATCTTTTGATACCAGTTTGGTTGACCTTGCTTCAAGGTCAAGGTCACAGGAGCTCTTCAAAGTTGGATTGTATACCTATTTTGAAGTGACCTTGACCCTGAACTATGGAAGATAACTGTTTCAAACTTAATAATTATGTGGGGAACATGTTATACTTTCATCATGAGACACATTTGGTCACATATCATCAAGGTCAAGGTCACTTTGATCCTTATGAAATTTGACCAAAATGGGGTAGTGAACCACTAAAAGTGACCATATCTCATGGTAGAAAGTGCCAATAAGCACCATTGTGCTTCCTATGTCTTGAATTAACAGCTTTGTGTTGCATGACCTTGGATGACCTTGACCTTGGGTCAAGGCCACATGTATTTTGGTAGGAAAAATGTGTAAAGCATTTCTTAGTGTATGATGTCATTGCTAGGTGTAGTTGTTTGACCTTGACCTTGAGGGGCACCTGAAGGTCAAGGTCATGTAAAGGTCAAGGTCAAGCATGTGAGTCGTATGGGCTTTCCCCTTCTTGTTTTTCCTTGTATGAAGAGCGCCTGCTGTTGTTGCACAATTTGCACTGGCAGTCAAATGTCCACGCTCGGCCATGGTGGCCGGAATGCACTCCAGTTACGCGTGTGTAAACAGGAAAAGAGAGGAAAGGAGACGAGGTGTCTGAATATACCTTGATGATGAGACAGCTTTCGAACCTGTCAGCGGTATACAGTGCATAACAATGTCCGCACGTTAACAGAGATAACGAAATGTCTCATGGTGCGAGCACCTATGAAGTTATCGCTGCGATTGCGCTATGTTGATGGTATCTGCATATGAAAAATCATTCCTTATCGCACCGATGAATGTCGGGCCTATTCCACCACAGTCGGGCTCTTCTGCATTCCAGCCCGGGAGATTCAGCTGACGAAGGAGACATGGAGCGCTGTACACAAAGCTGTCCTCGTTTTTGGAAGGAGCCTGTCACACAGGGCGAGGTTCCCCCGTCTCCTGTCCTGTCCATTACAGGCAGCTAAGTGTCGAAACGTTTCCAATGAAACTCATAAATTCGCAACAGTGAAATTGTGATATCTATTCCAGGGGTTGAAGATTACCATTAAATGAACTTTTCTCCCTATGTCAATTCAGGGAAAAAACAAAAACAATCTCTGCTCTTGAGCCGCAAATGAGTGGTTGACCATCACGTCATCACAGAGCACGTGACAGCTGTACAGGTGTACAGCACGTGACAGCTGTACAGGTGTACAGCACGTGACAGCGGTACAGGTGTGCCTCGGTACGCTGTAGGATTGTTGTTAGGAGACGAATCACCTGACAGTGTGGGACAGCGCGGATGTCACTCGAGGTGCGATACGGACGGCTCTGGCCTTGGGTGTGTACACCAGGACCTGTTGGAGGCCATTTGATGACGTAGTGATCACAGCATCCATTGCTCTCCTCGCAATGGGAACAAGCCTGGTCATCTCTGACTGGACTTCCGCCCTGTCCTTGCTGGACACCATTCTGAACACAGAGATGTAATACTATCTCTGACACAGGTTGGTCACGTGACTTCGAATCCACATTCCAATGATTCTACCAATCAAAATTCAACATGATCAGAAGACCATTGAGAGTAAAAAGAGGCGATTCTATTTCACT
>JAWQFJ010007683.1:15000-16725 GCA_034096865.1 Theodoxus fluviatilis
ACCCCCTGTGGGGTGGGGAAAGAGTAGACCCCTGTGGGGTGGGGAAAGAGTAGACCCCCTGTGGGGTGGGGAAAGAGTAGACCCCCTGTGGGGTGGGAAAGAGTAGACCCCTGTGGGGTGGGGAAAGAGTAGACCCCCTGTGGGGTGGGGAAAGAGTAGACCCCCTGTGGGGAGGGGAAAGAGTAGACCCCCTGTGGGGAGGGGAAAGAGTAGACCCCCTGTGGGGTGGGGAAAGAGTAGACCCCCTGTGGGGAGAGGAAAGAGTAGACCCCCTGTGGGGTGGGGAAAGAGTAGACCCCCTGTGGGGTGGGGAAAGAGTAGACCCCCTGTGGGAAGGGGGAAGAGTGGACCCCTGTGGGGAGGGGAAAGGGTAGACCCCCTGTGGGGAGGGGAAAGAGTAGACCCCCTGTGGGGAGGGGAAAGAGTAGACCCCCTGTGGGGAGGGGAAAGAGTAGACCCCCTGTGGGTGGGGAAAGAGTAGACCCCCTGTGGGGAGGGGAAAGAGTAGACCCCCTGTGGGGTGGGGAAAGAGTAGACCCCCTGTGGGGTGGGAAAGAGTAGACCCCCTGTGGGGTGGGGAAAGAGTAGACCCCCTGTGGGGTGGGGAAAGAGTAGACCCCCTGTGGGGTGGGGAAAGAGTAGACCCCCTGTGGGGTGGGGAAAGAGTAGACCCCCTGTGGGGGGGAAAGAGTAGACCCCCTGTGGGGAGGGAAAGAGTAGACCCCCTGTGGGGAGGGGAAAGAGTAGACCCCCTGTGGGGTGGGGAAAGAGTAGACCCCCTGTGGGGAGGGGAAAGAGTAGACCCCCTGTGGGGTGGGGAAAGAGTAGACCCCCTGTGGGGGGGAAAGAGTAGACCCCCTGTGGGGTGGGGAAAGAGTAGACCCCCTGTGGGGGGGAAAGAGTAGACCCCCTGTGGGGAGTGGAAAGAGTAGACCCCCTGTGGGGAGGGGAAAGAGTAGACCCCCTGTGGGGTGGGGAAAGAGTAGACCCCCTGTGGGGTGGGGAAAGAGTAGACCCCCTGTGGGGTGGGAAAGAGTAGACCCCCTGTGGGGTGGGGAAAGAGTAGACCCCCTGTGGGGTGGGGAAAGAGTAGACCCCCTGTGGGGTGGGGAAAGAGTAGACCCCCTGTGGGGTGGGGAAAGAGTAGACCCCCTGTGGGGTGGGGAAAGAGTAGACCCCCTGTGGGGAGGGGAAAGAGTAGACCCCCTGTGGGGTGGGGAAAGAGTAGACCCCTGTGGGGTGGGGAAAGAGTAGACCCCTGTGGGGTGGGGAAAGAGTAGACCCCCTGTGGGGAGGGGAAAGAGTAGACCCCCTGTGGGGAGGGGAAAGAGTAGACCCCCTGTGGGGAGGGGAAAGAGTAGACCCCCTGTGGGGTGGGGAAAGAGTAGACCCCCTGTGGGGTGGGGAAAGAGTAGACCCCCTGTGGGGTGGGGAAAGAGTAGACCCCCTGTGGGGTGGGGAAAGAGTAGACCCCCTGTGGGGTGGGGAAAGAGTAGACCCCCTGTGGGGTGGGGTGGGGAAAGAGTAGACCCCCTGTGGGGTGGGGGAAGAGTAGACCCCCTGTGGGGTGGGGAAAGAGTAGACCCCCTGTGGGGTGGGGTGGGGAAAGAGTAGACCCCCTGTGGGTGGGGGGGAAAGAGTAGACCCCCTGTGGGGTGGGGAAAGAGTAGACCCCCTGTGGGGTGGGGAAAGAGTAGACCCCCTGTGGGGTGGGGAAGAGTAGAC
>JAWQFJ010007684.1:5000-10852 GCA_034096865.1 Theodoxus fluviatilis
AAGTAGTCTGATGACACATGCAGTAGTTTGTTTGGGAAGTAACATCAGCAAGAGCGACATGGACACTCTGATTAAATGTGTAGAGAAGGGACAAAACATAATTAGCACAACCATAGAAACCTTCAGCCAGATCCTTCACATTCAAGTGCCAAAGAAGACACGAGTCACCATGAGTAACACGGATCACGCTCTCCACTCAGAATTCCCCTCCAGACACATACCACGCGGCCAAAGATTCCGCCCCCTACAAATAAATTTAGAAACAAAAAACAAAAAAACACGTACTGACAGATACAGGCGATCTTTTATACCAACTGCTACTAGAAGGAATTCAAAACTCTAACTATTCTTTAACTGCAGTCTAACCCCAATCTCTTGCGAAACGACCTTTTAGCTTCCTAATATTATTTTTATCCCCTGAATGTAACGCTCTTTGAAGTTTAAGGATTTTTTGTTTGCACATAATTAGTTATTATTCTACCAATGATTTGTAATTTTAATTTCCCTTTTTTAAATGAATAAAGTATATGTTATGTTGTGTTATTATGTTATGTTATGTTATGCTATGCTATGCTATGCTATGCTATGCTATGCTATGCTATGCCATGCTCTGCTATGCTATGTTAAGTTATAATGTTATGTTATTAGATCTGCGTTAATCATATATGCTTTATTTGTTGCAGCTCATAGACCTGTTAACTGATATCATTCAGACGTAAGTTCAAGGATCTGTTTTGGACATCCTGTCAGCCACTACATTTCAATTGAATTTATCATTTCCGAAGTTTGGACCAGGGAAAATACTCAGTCTGAAACTCAAAAGCAAAGTTTAGTCTCAAACTGTCTGGTGAAGACGGGCAGGACAACATACCCTTCAGACGTGGAGGGCAGATTCCCATGGATCCTTGTCTTAATTGGGCGAACCCCTACAATTATCCGCGAACTCAGTTGACACCCTCTCCTCTGTATTTGGATCTTATCAGGCATATGTATATGAGTCGGCATATAATATGCAATGCACAGAAAAGTTGCATACGTTTAATTGAGGGAACAGATCCCGCAAACACAAGAGACGTAGGGATGTTCATCCACTACGCACTAATTCTGAGGGAGAAGGAGATCTCTATAGAACTTCTCTGGGTTAAGAATATGACTGTAAGCTATCGTTCATTGTCAGAGAAATCATGCATAACATGGTTTGATATGTTTTCCTTGTTTGTCACATCTAACGGACTTCCGGACTTAAAGAGGTTCAAGTTCTGCATTGGAATCGTCTACCGACTGTCTGTGGAACTCTTCCAATATTTCGGAGAGGGGTGTCAACAGAGTTCGCGGACAAATGGTTCGCCTAGGTATGAACTGGCCGTTTGCTTGCAAACATAGTTTGGTCGTGGTGATTTGAATAAATGGAGTTCTTCGCGCATTGAAATGGCATACGCTACGAAGACTATGAATCATCAGAACACCTGCCATGTTCTAGCAGAATACACTGTCAGTCAAGCGTAGGTCAGCAAGATCCTACAGCTGTCGTAAGAACAGACGGACTATTTTCTACAGCTGCAATTGTGAGTGTCATTATTTTAAAAGTGGTAACTCTCATACTTGAAGGGATGGACTTAACATGAGTCAGAGGAGTTAACTTTGTGATAAGAATGTTTAGAAATAAAGTTTCAAATCTTTTTCGGTGAATCTTCAGGACTGGAAATCTTATGATATCTGTTTGGAGAAAATATTTACCATCAGGATGAAAGTGCCAGGCATTTTTTCAAAGAGGCAGCAATGTTATCTCTCATGATAAAGAACTCGGACAGCAGGGGTACGAGCTACTGCACAGAGAAATGCTTTTTAAAAATAGATTGGGGATGGGCTGAGTGGCTCGACCTGTCGGTAAAGATCCGTTCCAACTGGGCACAGTTCCGAAGTGACCGAATGCCTGAAGTCGGTTCTTAACTGGTGCTTGCCAAGTCTTGGTAAATACTGGCCAAGTATTCGGTCAAAATTTGACAGGTTCGGGGATATATTCGCTGAATATTTGGTCAAGTGTTCCGGCTCTCAACTGGTGTTTGCTAAATCTTGGCAAATGCTGGCCAAGTAATCGGTCAAAATTTGACGGGCTCGGGAATATATTCGCAAAATAATTGGTCAAGTGTTCCGGCTCTCAACTGGTGTTTGCTAAATCTTGGCAAATACTGGACAAGTATTCTGTCAAAATTTGAAGGATTCGGGAATATATTCGCTGAATATTTGGTCAAGTGTTCCGGTTCTTAATTGGTTTTCATCAAGACTTGGGAAATATTTGCCAAAACTTGGGATATTGGCTCGACAGGTAATGCAAACAGCTATTGTCGCGAGATATTCGTAAGATCCCGTCAGAGCACAACGGAGGAAAAAAATATGTCGCTTCGTTTACATTTATAGCCATTGCACACTTACAGTACAGACATAATGCCGATCGATGCCATATTGCAAATGCCCTTTGTTTGCGAGATCTTGGCTTGGATTCGTCAAGCTATTAAGAGGCTAACAATTTACCAAGACTTGGTTCAATAGTTGCCGAATGTTTGCCGAATGTTTGCCCAAAACTAACTTGCCAAGACTTGGTGAATATTAGCCAAGATTTATTTGTCAATTGAGAACAGGCTTTAGTGGATAAATCGAATTCGTTCTAGGACTGACCAAAGTGGGATTGAAGAAGTTGACTGTCCGAACCACTGAACCGCCTCGTTATATCGCATCATCTAACTCAGTGGCCCGAACTTGGCCAAGCTTGTAACGTTCCAAAGTATGAACCGTTCCAAAGTATGAACCGGAAATCGTCGCAGAGTTATCTGCCCGGTACTCTTAATAATTCGACTCTAAAAAGAGACGGCACCCGCCACTCCGCCTGACTGACTTGGCACACCCGGGGAGTTATGCTAAGATCCGGCCGCGTAAATATATCTGCGTTTTGTGACAAACGTCTTGCTCGGCGGTACTGTACTCCATGCACCTTAACGGTGCGCGTGATTCGGGTGTAATCTTAAGCTAAACGACGTTTATTGGCGCTGCTGAAATGGTCGAAGTCGGAAACATTCGGAACGTCGTTTAGCTTAAGATTACACCCGAATCACGCGCACCGTTAAGGTGCATGGAGTACAGTACCGCCGAGCAAGACGTTTGTCACAAAACGCAGATATATTAACGCGGCCGGATCTTAGCATAACTCCCCGGGCGTGCCAAGTCAGTCAACGGTCGCGTTTTATAAAACCAGACTACAAATAGACTACAGGGAGGTGACTCCCATATTATTTCCGGCAGGGGAGACGGCTTTTCACGGGGAAAAACTTTTTTGAACGCTACATTATGTGTTAAACGACACAAATGCACCAAAAACACAAAAACTCGTAAAGCAACTAATGCGTCGTTTGTCGGGATATATTCCATGCGAAGAACAGGTGCAGGAGCGGTAAATCGCATAAAGAGAGAGCCGGGCAGATAACTCTGCGACGATTTCCGGTTCATACTTTGGAACGGTTCATACTTTGGAACGTTACAAAGCTCCTTTAACCCACATATCGATTTAAATAATTTAGTAATATAAATTAACTATCAATGTATTCTAGATATGCATTTGATAATTTAAATACTGTTCTATGGCAAAGGTTCCTCCGTATGTACGTCAGTAATTCTAAAAATGAGCGTTGTGCATACAAACCGCACACAGAGGCACACACTCACGCACATACACACATACAGATACATTCACATACACACGCGCATAAATACACACACACACACATACATTCACATACACATACATTCACATACACACGCGCATACATACAAATACACACACACACATACACTCGCATATACACAGACACATGCATGCACCCACACCCACATATATACACACACACACTCTCACGAGCACACACACACAAGCACGCGCACATGCACACACACACACATACATGCACCCATGCATACACACACACACACACATACACACTCACACACACACACACAAACACACACACAAACACACACACTAACAATAACACTAACACGCACGCTCACACACTCGCACACACAAAAACAACAACACACATACACACACACACACACATACACACACACAAACACACACACATACACATACACATACAAACACACGCGCGCGCGCGCGCGCACGCACACACACACACACACTAACACTAACACTAACACGCACGCTCACACTCGCACACACACACACACACACACACACACACACACACACGCGCGCGCGCGCACACACACACACACACACACACACACACACACACACACACACACACACACACACACACACACACACACACACGCACACACACACACACGCACAAACACAAATGAAAACAGCACTTGATTATTCGTGTTACAGAAAACGACAAGCCTTCATGCGCGAAAGAGTTGTCATTAACCTGGCAATCAGGAAGCAGCTTCGGGTTACGTCGTCGAAGTACACATCGGAGTCTGCAGAGGACGATCACCAAGGTCTACTCCGAAACTCAGGCACTTGGGAAATGCCCCAAAATCACTTACGTGAAGTCTACTCCGAAACTCAGGCACTTGGGAAATCCCCCAAAATCACTTACGCGAAGTCTACTCCGAAACTCAGGCACTTGGGAAATGCCCCAAAATCACTTACGTGAAGTCTACTCCGAAACTCAGGCACTTGGGAAATCCCCCAAAACCACTTACGTGAAGTCTACTCCGAAACTCAGGCACTTGGGAAATGCCCCAAAATCACTTACGTGAAGTCTACTCCGAAACTCAGGCACTTGGGAAAAGCCCCAAAATCACTTACGCGAAGTTTACTCCGAAACTCAGGCACTTGGGAAACACCCCAAAATCACTTACGCGAAGTCTACTCCGAAACTCAGGCACTTGGGAAACTCCCCCAAAATCACTCTACGCGAAGTCTACTCCGAAAACTCAGGGGCACTTGGTGAAATGCCCCAAAATCACTTACGTGACGTCTACTCCGAAACTCAGGCACTTGGGTAAATGCCACCAAACCACTTGACGTGAAGTCTACTCCGAAACTCACAGGCACTTGGGGAAAAGCACCCAAAATCACTTACGTGAAGTCCTACTCCGAAAACTCAGGCCCTTGGGAAAAGCCTCAAAATCACCTTACAGCACGAAAGTTGTACTCCGAAACTCAGCGCCCTTGGGAAAAAAGCCTCAAAAATCACGTTACGTGAAGTCTACTCCCGAAACTCAGGCACTTGGGAAAAGCCGCAAAATCACTTACGGACGCGAAGTTTCTTCGAAACTCAGGCACTTGGGTAAATGCCCCAAAATCACTTTACGCGAAGTCTACCGATCCGAAAACTCAGGCACTTGGGGAAAAACCTCAAAACCAACTTACTTCGAAGTTTTCCCGTTTTGATCCACTTCTTTTCATTTGAACCCTCATTTAAACCGTTTCCGCTAGTGGCTGTCGTCAGAAGTGACGAAGGGGGGCATTTGTATGGGTGTGTTCCCTCACATACTCAAGGGTAGCTTCGGATCAGGTGAACCGAGGGTCGCTTGTTGTAGAGGGTATCCATGCACGCACAAGATCGACGTTGCGCATCTGCGGCCTAAGACCAGAAAATCTGTTCAGATGTTCTCTCCAAGTTTTGCCTCACGCTGAGCTTGCCGAAGTGTCGATCCAGCTGAACAATTCATTGGGAGGCCGATTGTCTACCCGCGTCCAAAGCTGCTGTCAATATTTTTCAACATACATCCCTCAAGACAGTTCCTAACCTTCTTCACCGAGCGAATCCTGACAATTGGACGTTGAACTTTTGCTTTCAGTCAGACGACTTGCAAAGAAGACG
>JAWQFJ010007686.1:0-11268 GCA_034096865.1 Theodoxus fluviatilis
CGTGTCAAAAACATAAATTTTCTTCATACGCGCGTGTTCATTAGACGACAGAAAACATCAAATTTCATTCATTCACGCAATAGTCTTGGCAGCGTTCAGCGGACGAACTACGTCACGAAGTAAACATCAAACTACGGCGACCATAACGTCAGTACGAGTTGCAGACGAAACTATCACAGTCACGTGACACGAAGTGGCCAATCAGAAGCCGGTGACTCTGGAAGGGGATAGCTGTCTTTAGCCGCATGTGGCAGATCGAGTGCCGAGTGCTAAGACATCCATGCAGACGCTTCTTGCTCGTGGATCTCGTGCCCAGACCGCTCTACCAAGCAGAATTACCTTTCAAAATCATGCAACGCGACTGCACACCTCAGACACCACATTTTCAAGAACTGCACACGCCAACATTTAAAGGAACTGAGCACAAAACGTATAGAGCAAAAGCAACAGAGGAAATAAATCCTAATGAGTCGTGACATCTAGCAGACAACTACTGCCACTAACATGTTATAAACAGGGGAACTAACTCCGTCAGGAAATATCGCAACTGATGTCTTCGCCAATAAAATTATTGAAAATGCGAATACGGAATTGCAAAACAACCACCTCTGGTGTAAAAAAGTAAATTCTGACTGCCAGCGTGTATGTAGGTTCGTGTGTGTGCCTGCGTGCGCACATGCATGAGCGTGCGTAAGCGTATGAGCGTGTGTGCTTTTCCATTTGTCAACGTGTGCGAGCTGGCGTGCAAGCTTGAAGTGAGAACTGCCTCGCATGAATGTATCTGAGCGTAAACGTGTATGCAAGTAAATGTGTTAGCATTTCCCCACCCGCGTGTCTTGGTTCATAAGGCATTGCTTGTGTACGGGTATCTGCACTAATTGTTTCTGTAATTGTGTCTGTGTCTGTGTGTTTCTAAGCATAATAATGTAATATTCGATGTACATTCATCTGTAGATATGGCACTGTTTTTATCCCTTCATTATTCTGTAACGTTTCGTGTTTGGGGGTTTCCTCTTTGTCTTTGTTTTGCTGTTGTATTCCGTGTCTGTGCCTGCACCTCTCTCTCTCTCTCTCTCTCTCTCTCTCTCTCTCTCTCTCTCTATATATATATATATATATATATATATATATATATATATATTTGTCTCTCTCTGTGTCTGTCTCTGTCTCTATTTCTCTCTCTATTTCTCTCTCTATTTCTCTATTTCTTCTCTCTCTATTTCTCTCTATTTCTTTCTCTATTTCTCTCTCTCTATTTCTTTTTCTCTATTTCTCTCTCTATTTCTTTTTCTCTATTTCTCTCTCTCTCTCTCTCTCTCTCTCTCGCTGTCTCTCTCTGTCTCTCTTTGTCTCTCTGTCTGTCTCTCTGTCTCTCTCTCTCTCTCTGTCTGTCTCTCTCTCTCTCTCTCCCAGTGCGCATGTGAGTTTGTCCCTCTATCCATCAGTCTTTCTGTGCGTCTGCGTGTCTGCCTACCTGTCCGTGTGTGTGTGTGTGTGTGTGTGTGTGTGTGTGTGTGTGTGTGTGTGTGTGTGTTTGTGTAACAGGGTGACACAACTTTGCTGACTTTGCTTTCTGTGCATGAGCTGCTCCTATTTTCCAGTCTGTCCCCATGTGGTCAGTTCGGCTGCCCACTCAGCACTGTTTTTCTTTCATTGTAAACATCCTCTCCAATTCCATCCCCGCATCAGACTCTTGGACACAGACGCCTACTGAAGCCATACCCTCCCATACCAGCCTCGCCTTCCTACCTTCCTTGCACTTGTGCGCCTTCATGCCACCACTCTGTTTCTTCTGAACATCTGGCCCCTCTTAAGTTCTTGGACAGCAGATGCCCACTCTGAGCCCCCCACCCCCTCTTCCCACGCATTCCTGGTACCACCCCCTCCCTTCATCCCGCACTCTCTCCGTCCCATGCCAAGCCTTTCTCTTGACCCACCCCGGAACCTGGCGTTTTTCGGTTTTATGGGATATTGACCCATCCACGACACACCCCTTTCTCGCGGGAGATCGCGTGTTTTCCATCTCTGCTTACAATTTTAGCCACGTAGTTGACCATCAAAGAAAAAAATATCGGGCTCATCTTACAGCCCTGCTTCAATCCCGAGTGGCACTCGAACAGATCAGAATAGCAGCCAGTGCATCTAATTCTACACACCACTTTTGAATATATTGATTGCAGCATTTTCAACATTCTTCCTGTGACACCGTACATCTGAAGGATTTTCCAGAGAGCCGACTTGTTTACCGTGTCGAAGGCTTTTTTTAAATCGACAAATGCTGCGTACACCTTCCGTTGTCTTCACAAGTTACGGTGTATGATAGAATGCAAGACAAATATGTTGTCTACGGTAGAATAGCCCCTCCGGAACCCAGCCTGTTCTTCAACAATTATGTTGTTGTCCTCCGCCCAAGCCTGCAGTCTATTGGTAAGTATTGACGTGAAGACTTTACTCAAGATACTGGTAAGACAAATACCCCTGTAGTTGTCAGGCACCGAGACACAGAGAGAGAGAGAGAGAGAGATAGAGAGAGAGAGAGAGAGAGAGAGAGAGAGAGAGAGAGAGAGAGAGAGAGAGAGAGAGACAGAGAGAGAGAGAGAGAGAGAGAGAGAGAGAGAGAGAGAGAGAGAGAGAGAGAGAGAGAGACAGAGAGAGAGAGAGAGAGAGAGAGAGAGAGAGAGAGAGAGAGAGAGAGAGAGAGAGAGAGAGAGAGAGACAGAGAGAGAGAGCAGAGAGAGACAGAGAGAGAGAGAGACAGAGAGACAGAGAGAGAGAGAGAGAGAGAGACAGAGAGAGAGAGAGACAGAGAGAGAGAGAGAGAGAGAGAGACAGAGAGAGAGAGAGAGAGAGAGAGAGAGAGAGAGAGAGAGAGAGATGCATCCAATGACATCGCGGCCTGCTATTTGTTTTGTCTTGTTTCGCCTGTGGGTTGGTGAGGGTGGGGTCGGCGTGGGTGTAAGAATACAGTCATCACGTCTCCCTAAGGCCTTCGCACACGAGGCAACCAAAGTCTCTTGCCACGTTGCTTGCGGCCGGTTGCTTGCCATGTGGCAGGCAATGCTGGAGACTGAGCTCGCACACGCTTCCACTGTGACCTTTCACCTCTCGCCACGTTGTATTTATGGAAGCGTATTAATTCCCGTGCTTGCACTCAAGACGCTCTGCATCTATCCTCCGAAGGCTTGCCCTAGCATGACTGAACCTTAGAGTGACGATGGCGACAGTACTTCGTCATCTAATGATGATGTTGCAGCTGCTGCTGCAATACTTATAATTGCCGAGCAAAGTAAAAAGAGAAAAAGATCGTGTTGGTCTCGTGAATGGTTGACAAAACGACCAAGGCATGGTGCCTACTCGTGTCTGCTACAAGAGCTCCTCAACGAGGATCTCAAGGCAACAAGAACTTTCCTTCGAATGAGCCATGAACATTTTCAGGAATTGTTGCAGCTGGTTGGGCCTCAATTAATTAATCAATTTAATCTGAACAGTATTTTCATAACACAGATGCAATTTAAATGTATCGTATTCGTGGTATCAGACAACACTAGCTTTGTACACAATGTGATGCTTCGGCGTGTAGATGCGTCGACCTCCATTTCCATTTTTAAAATGTAGGAGCTTTCACGACCTATTGATGCATTCAACATACAGCTTTGATAAATTAATGCTGTTCATGGCTTACATTTTCTTTGGATGGGTTTCTAGTATCCCCAAATACAGCGTTTTCTGTGCGAACCGTAGACATGTCCGCCATTTAATTGTGCAATAGTCGCGAGAACGCGAGAACGAGGCTCTAAAGTCGCCCGGTGATTGGTGGATTCACAGAGAGTGGCACGCCACTGCCCCCAAAACTAGAACAGGTTTAAACACGAGCAACTCAGTTGCTGGTGGCGTGGAAAGTTGCTTGGAATGCCAGTTGCTTTCAACCGACATCGCACACGAAGCAATGTATGGCGAGCAATCGAGTTGCCCGAGTGGAGTTGCCTCGTGTGCGAAGGCCTTAAGCAATTCGTAAAAAGGCGAATGACTTGGCAAATCGAGACTTGCCTCACTCTAACCAGCTCTAATCATTTTCGTGGTCGATGTACTTACACTGTCCACTGAGGCTAATAGTACGCTCTTAGTCTTCATTCAATCATCATTTATGGTCCCTTTTTGTCGCAAGTTTCTGCTCGATAAATGGTTGTACATGAGGTAACGATGGCCTTCTGCATTCCTATTCGGAAAACACCAGGCTAAGGCACCCGCGAACATCTATTGTTCTTGCATCAATAAAGAGAACGCTCAGAAACTCACCTGTGTCACAGTCAGTCCCAATGTAACCAGGTCGACACGTGCACGTGTACGCGTTACTGCCGTCTGTGCAGACGGCTCCATTTCGGCACGGCGCGGTTTGGCACTCATCAATGTCTGCAAGGAGCAGAGGAGGACTGCAGTAGACAGGAAATGATGATCATATCTTTGTGTCTCAAATGTTATGCAAGTAGCATTCTAAAACGCAGTGCTTAACACAATGTGTATGTGTTAATCTAATACCAGAAAAGCTTTGATTTGTGTTTAACGCACGGACCTGATTCTCTCTCACCTAAATAAACAGGAAATGTGTGGCTTTGCAGGAACCCTCAATGATGGTAGCTTTATATCCACTTCAATGGCTAGCCCGCACATATATTAATACTTCATCAGCTGTTAAATAGTTGATTCTAGATCTAGTACACGCACACCAGTAGTTGACTGGCAAGTGAGCTCAGTGTGGCAGGCAAGTAGAAACGGTGTCAGTCCACTCAACTCTTTTATGATAGATATCAGTACAGACACACACATAATTATATGTTTGTAGGCACGGACCTACCTGCCTGACATGTATGCCAGTGCAGCAAGACGCAAAGGTAAAGTTGCTAATGTTCACTCACCAAACAATAATTTCCACCTTAATGAGACGCATGATTCCCTTATAGTCTGATTCACTGCTTGCCATGCACTAACGTGCTTTAACAGCTGAATTGAATAAAGTTCGGTACACTGATACAGGCGTAGCTGATTACTCACCTGACAGTTGTTTACATTATAGCAAGACACACGCTCAGGTGTGGCTGTTGACTCACCTGTCTGGCAGCTCTTTGGAAAGTCATCAGGCAAACCTCAGCATGTGTAACTGTTGACTTACCTGTCTCACAGCGGCTGCCTGTGAAGCCAGGCGCACAGTGACAGGTGTAATTGTTGAAACCAGCAGTGCAGCTGCCCTTGTTCAGACAGGGGTTGGAGGCACACTCGTCTACGTCTGCAATGGGTCATCAGAAGTTTCATTTTGTATGTAAAAACGTAGCAATTTGTTTTGGCAAGCCTATCTTGTTTTGAATGTCAAAATATTATACATGTCTTTTACCGAAGTATTACAAATACAAAGAATGAGGAGAAAGAACCGTGAGGCGTCAGCGCCAGCCGCTACAGACCAGCCCCTCAGATGCAACCACTGTGGGCGGGTGTGCAAGTCCCGTATTGGCCTCGTCAGCCACCAACGAGCCTGCAGCCGTCGCAGACCCTGTACCCCTACCACGATCTTCGTTCGCGAAGCCAAGGCATGAAGCCATGATGATGACAAATGCAGCATTGATCTGCAAATGAAGTGACTCATTTTCCCTCGGACGCTGTGGATTTCTGAAAGGGACAATGCAGGAGACAGCATGTAGATAGTGTAGGGATGGTGTTACACATGTAGTTCCTCGGTTGTGGAGCGTTCAGATCCAGACAGGAATGCAATGCGTACCTAGGAGGACAGAACTGGAACAGTGTGAAAACTAGATTTGACGCGGTCAGCTGCACGTTAGTCTCCGGGGAGTTAAAATGGTGTTGGAAAGACGGAAAGCGTAGCCCAGTGACCAGGGGATAAAATTGTGAGGCTGGAACAACCATCAACTGTATGACAAAGACAATTGCAGATGTTTCTGCTCCTTTCTTCTATTCTACTCTTAATGCCTTATTTTGAAGTTGGTCATTGAAAACAAACAGCATGGCCACTACGTGTGCTCAGCTACGAAAAACACGGAGCACTCTTATCCGACTCGACGAGACATTTCACATGGGCACCTGAGACACCTCCTAATTCTCTAGAGTTGCAGAGAGAACAGCCAAATTCATTCAAAGATGATGGTGATGATGATGATGATGATGATGATGATGATGATGATGATGATGATGATGACGACGACGACGACGACGACGACGACGACGACTGAATAGCTTTCTCAAGGATGCTTATAAGTTGAAGGCGAAATACTTTAGTTGAGCACTCGCACCATCACTTTACAGATCTATTGATTTCTTTCGGTCACAAACAAGCCAGCGTGCGTATCGAGCATACTAGGGTAATGCAGAAATAGTTTATCCCTGACGCAACCACGGCAACGAATTCTGCTCTGCAAATGAAGTGACTCATTTTCCCTCGGACGCTGTGGATTTCTGAAAGGGACAATGCAGGAGAGAGCATGTAGATAGTGATGGGATGGTGTTACACATGTAGTTCCTCGGTGGTGGAGCGTTCAGATCCAGACAGGAATGCAATGCGTACCTAGGAGGACAGAACTGGAACAGTGTGAAAACTAGATTTGACGCGGTCAGCTGCACGTTAGTCTCCGGGGAGTTAAAATGGTGTTGGAAAGACGGAAAGCGTAGCCCAGTGACCAGGAGATAAAATCGTGAGGCTGGAACAACCATCAGTGAAGGACAAGTGCAGTATCAAATTAATCTCCTTACCAGCAATGGCGTCATTACGTAATGATCTGTGTGTATATATGTCTGCGTCTCTGTGCGTTTGCCCACGTAATGTATGTATGTCTCCTTTTCTCTCCCCAATATGGCTTTTGGGAGGGTTATTTCAGTAATATGACATTTATTTGATTTTATATATACTTGTTAAATAGGAAATGCTAACCCGCCGGCTTCATAGCGCAAGTGTTTTTTCTTGGTTGTATTATTTTGAATTTACTCACTGCTTAGACTAGTTTTGGTCAGAGGGGAAATTCATATCAGATGTTCACATCAAAAACATTAATTCAAAGGAACAAGGTTAAGACATGTTGTAGAAACTTTCTTTTTGGCAGAAACTTATATACACAGAGGTTAAAATACATCATTGTGTCATTTTTTGACTGTTGCATTGTTTTCAAGTAAACGAGATACTCACGTTTCACTCCGTAGACCTCCACCTCACACAGCTGCGAGATGGCACATCCCAGGATGGAGATGTTGACAGTGGAGGCCGTCACAGGGGGAGACAGGGAGATGGGCACCACGAGACGGCTAGTGTACCTTGTGCTGTTTTCCCCCATCCGTACCACAAGAGGTCCGTTAAGGTTTATTCCTGCGTAAAAAGATTTACAAAATATTCTATGTTCTACGGTCAACTGTGTGCGGAAAATTTGTATCTACCCATTGTCGGATCAACCTAAACATTTCGTCGGTTTCAATTATCCTTTGTGTTCATCGATTGAATCGTATGACTTTTTTTTGTATATATACAAATGTAAAGATGGGAGTGTAGTGGTGGTGGGACCTAGGCGCGATGGGCCGGAGCTATAGAGAGGCGTGTGACATCCCTCTGCTCCGTAGCAGGAGAAACCCCCCGATGAAGCAGGGGTGCCGTGGTACCCTTGCTATTGCAGCGCCAGATACTGCATGGTGCCATGGGGCCAGCTGGGCAGCAGGCAGGGAGTGTAGAGGCTGTGCTGGCCTCTCTCTCCCTTCACTCCCTCCAAGGGATCAGCAGATAAGCAAGGCTGGGTTTCGCATTCCACCTTCTTTATTTATAGCAACAGTGCAGTACATAGCCTCCTGCTCTGGCCGAACTCTCTGGCCGAATCTCCCTGGCCCTGTTACACACAGGCTTTATATAGCCATCACGCGGGCCGGAGCGGAGGCGGGCTAGCAGAACATGGTAACGAGATTTCCAGTGGACACGAAATTGTGTTAGCATGACAGCTCCTAAACACTATTTGAAGCTTAAATCACCAATCACATATGGCAAACTCCACTCCGTTGGAAAGTGCGTTAATCAAAGCACAACCTGTGCCAATGCATGAATTCCAAAAGTGATTCATATAGAAATGAATGGCAGTTGAAGTATTTAAAGCGCCAATTGAATCAGACACTTATTCATCATTTTCCATTAATATTATTGTTTACAACTCACGGAGTGCGGGTTGCCATATATGGGATGGTTGATAATGATAAACACTACGTTCCTATTCAATACTACAAACAGTGCATGATACATTAAATGCATAAACTCTAAAATTTGGTGTGATCTCAAACACGCACACAAATGCTAGGAAACGACACATGGGAAAGGCAGTCTGCGCGATCATATATCTCTACAGCAGGGACAGGGCGCAAGCGAAACACGCCCCACGTATCTCTGCAGTTACAATCTGTGCAGGCAAATATGGAAACGAGAGACAATACGTTTAACTACAGAGATCTGGACGAGTCTCTACATCATAATCATAATCTCACCCTCTTACACAAAGAAGAAGGCATTCTTCAAAGAGCGTTTTACTAGGAATTGCGTTTGTTCTATCAACCACGATCATTTGTATTTTGATGATTTCTTGTCAATAATTTATTCTTTTCGTTTCAGTGGCTATAAACCATTTTCACTCAATCAAACGTTTTACTCCGATTATCTGGACACAAAAAAGTATCAGTTGAATAATCGATGGGATGATTATAAACAAAGCCTGCATTTACAACACATGATAGCTACTGAGCATCTTAATGGTTCAAAGTCAACACACCTGATTCCCCCTCTCCTCTCTGGTAGATGGTCACGTTGAAGACGTCATACAGGCCTCCCAGGTCCACCTGCCACCAGGGGTTGATCAGTGCAGTGCGGATCTGTGAAACCATACTCATAGTCATGTCCTCAGGTGTAAATGTAGAGAAAATTATCCTGACATGTCTGCAGGGAAACGATAAAATGAACGCTAAGAGGGAATGTTAAGATACTTTCCCACATCTGCATACTCATCCGTTGCAATCCACTCCTTTTTCTGTGGGATTAGATTATCTCTGTACCACTGTCTGCTGCCACGAAACAGTGTACTAGTCAGGGAAATAATAAGCATGGACACAGGAACGTCATCATGATGTTCAGGCTCGTTAGCATCCTGACCTAATGCGACGTGAAGCAGCTTCATTCATCTCCTCTCTGCTTGGAGTCTCTGATTCAACTGGACAGGTAGAATAATACATTACAATATTAGGAAATGTTGCAGGACCACGATAATTTGGAAGTGCTATAAATGCATTGGAAAACGGAGAAAAGGTGAAACCAAAACTTATGATGACATTTGACAAATTATATTTCTAACTAGCCGCTTCGCGGCCTGGCACTGCGCAAAGTGCCAAAGCCACATACAAAGCCAAATTCTTCAGCCGCCATTTTTTCTTCTCAGATCTTCATCATTTGACTTAGTCTACCCACACACCAAATTTTGGTCAAATCGGAGCACTTTGAGTTCTTGGCGGCCATCTTGTTTGTGCCCACTTCCGGTTACCATGACAACACCATTTTTTTAACCCCACGTTGACCTGACCCTGGTCCACACCTAACCCCATACCAAGTTTCAAGTTGATCGGAATAAAACTGTGGAAACGTATAAGTGTCACACACACACACACACACACACACACACACACACACACACACACACACACACACACACACACACACACACACACACACACACACACACAGACAGCGAAAATATATATACAGATGAGTAGAATAGCCATGACCCGAGGGGGGGGGGGGGGGTGTTGCCAAAGTCAAGGGAAGGGGGGTTGGTAGTAGAGGGGTGGGTGGGGATGGATGTTGCAATACGGGTTATATCTCTCCTTCCTTAACTCCTGTCCTGGAAAATAATCTTCGCTCGTTTGTGACCGAAATGTTGGGCTAATCCTAGGCTGACTTCCTTTCTTTTGGATTTGTTTATCTTTCTCTCTCTCTCTCTCTCTCTCTCTCTCTCTCTCTCTCTCTCTCTCTCTCTCTCCCTCTCTCTCTCTCTCACTGTGGCTCTCTCTGTGTCTCTTTGTGTGTCTCTCTGTATCTCTCTCTCTCTCTCTCTCTGTGACTCTGTGTGTTCGTCTCTGTCTGTCTGTCTCTCTGTCTGTCTGTCTCTCTCTGACTCTCTCTCTCTCTCTTTCTCTCACTGATTCTCTCTCCTCTATGTCTCTCTGTCCTCACTGTGTCTCTCTGTGTCTCTCTTTGTGTGTGTCTCTCTGTGTGTGTGTCTCTCTTTGTCTCTCTCTCTCTTTCTCTCTGTCTGTCTCTCCTCCCTCTCTCCCCCCCTCTCTCTCTCTCTCTCTCTGCGTCTGTCTGTCAGTCCGTCCGTCTGTCTGTCTCTTGCTTTCCAGGTCTATCTCTCCGTGTGTGTATGTATGTGTGTGTGTCTGTGTGTGTGTGTGTGTGTGTGTGTGTCTGTGTGTGTGTGTGTTTGTGTGTTTCTATCTCTTTCTCACTTTATATTTTCCCCCGCCTCTCTCTGCCTCTTTGTCTCTGTCTCTTTGTCTCTGCCTCTTTGTCTCTGTCTCTTTGTCTTTGTCTTTCTCTGTCTGTCTGTCTGTCTGTCTGTCTGTCTGTCTGTCTGTCTGTCTGTCTGTCTGTCTGTCTGTCTCTCTCTCTCTCTCTCTGGCTTTTCCCGTGTACGTGTGTGTATGTTTGAGTGTGTGTGTGTTTTCATTCTTTTTTCTCTTTGTCTTTCTCCCCTGCCTCTCTGTCTCTCTGTGTCTCTCTTTGTGTCTCTCTCTCTGTCTCTTTCTTACTCTGTCTCTCTCTCTCTCTCTCTCTCTCTCTCTCTCTCATTCTAGCTTTCCACGTCTATCTGTGTGTGCGTGCTCGTGCGTGTTTGTGTGTGTGTCTTTCTCTTTCTTTCTTTGTCCTCCGCGACTCTGTGTCTCTCTTTGTCCCTCTCCCTGTGTCTCTCACATCAACCAGACTTCCGCGCTAACCACTCCACATTTCACTACACTTTTACCTTGTATGCAATGATTCTCAAGCATGTATGTATATGGTGAAGGAAGAGGGAAATTATTCGTTTGTTTTGTGGATTATAGAAAGACTTTTGATTCTTTTAGTCATACACACCTGTGGAGAGTTCTGAAGGAGGTAGGACTGTCAACAAAATTTTACTTGACGTTCAAGGCCATCTATGCCGACGTGCAATAATGTGTTCGATGGCGACATGCCCTATCCTATTTTTCCCCTGCTCG
>JAWQFJ010007687.1:12500-15000 GCA_034096865.1 Theodoxus fluviatilis
GTGTGTGAGAGAGAGAGAGAGAGAGAGAGAGAGAGAGAGAGAGAGAGAGAGAGAGAGAGAGAGAGAGAACTTGATTATTTGAGAGGCCACCGGCCTGTCACAACGGAAACAGATTGAACGCATCGGCATTGAAAATGTCCACTGCGTCACGTCCTCTTTTCAGAGCGTGATATAAGAACTTTGCTAATGATCTTATTACGCTAAGGTCATTGCCTAATATAGTTGTTCCACCCTTCTATAGTCATTAATGTGGGATTAATATTTTTCTCTAAGGTCTTCATAAACTGGGCAAACCTAAAGCATGTGGAATTCATTTTCAATTTCTTCCTTACAAGCTGGACATATGTATTAATTATCTGGATTGTCCCGAGAGTAATGAAATTTGTGATGGTATAATTCATTAAAACCTGAACGAAACTGAAAGTACACATCTCGGAATGTTTAAAAAAAATCTATCTCATATAAATAATTCTCTCTACCACAATGCGGCTTAATTTGACGATAAAAAGAATACCTCCTACTACTAAACAATGGGATACACCACGACAATGCGGTTCTTCAATTCTAAGTTCTCTTTCATTGCGTACTGTCTGGTAGACTCATACGTGCTCAAAACTATATTTACATAATCTCTCCTTAATCTGGAATGCTCAATTCTGTTGATGCGAGTTCAGTTGCATTCTATAAATCATGTGTGGGTAACTGGAGAGAGAGAGAGAGAGAGAGAGAGAGAGAGAGAGAGAGAGAGAGAGAGAGAGAGAGAGTATCCTATTTGGATACTTAGGCAGAATTCCAAAAATGCTTTTCACTGGGATAAGAGTTTTTGGTTTAGGTACATTTATAACCAATACTTACCTCAAATGCACTCTTTCCAGGATATCTAGACCAGTCTCTCAGACATTGAGGGCCTCAGCTCATGAGTAAGTGCGTAATGAGGTAAATCTTTGAACCAAGAATGACAGAACTAGTGCGAACCTCTGAAGCTTTCCACTATTTGCTCTCTATCAGTACTGATCAGTCCATGTTGAGAAGGAGTATCCTGTTATTCTGTGTGTGGTCTAGGCTCGAAACGAGAAAACAGGGACCAGACTGACGAGTAGTCGCTTACACCAGCCGAAAATGTCAGGCTCTCTATTAATTCAAGTGTGTTTATTCATATCATTTCTCTCACTTCCTCTGCAAAATGTTCCACGTGTCCTTATATCTTTCCATTTACCTTTAGACACCAGTCACTACATTCTAAGCCTATATATGTGGATGAAAACCCTTATCTGTTTACGTTTGATCTGGGACTTCCAGTCATTCATTTAGATTTATTCGATTTATGGGTAGATTGAAATGTTGGAAGATAGAATGAGAGACATAAATAAGGAAAGGGAGAAAATCAAACACGCATGTACGCGTGTGCGCGCATGCACACACATATACAAACACACATTTACACACACACACACACACACACACACACACATGCACACACGCACACTCACACGCATGCATTTATACACGCGCACATTGTAATGGGGAAATAGGTTTTCGGACGTATCTCACCTGAGAGAGACTTGAGTTTTGCTGGTGAAGTTAGTAGTCCAAAAGCAGTATAACGTTGAAGTGAAGGGAGAGTGGAAGTTGAGTTCTACCCCAAGGTGATGAGCGGTGTTCGCTCTGAGGTATGAATTGTGGTGAGTAAAAATAGGCCGTGAGTTGGTTGTGAGAAGATGGTTATATAAGAGAGCGCAAGAAGACAGAGAATAGAGATCGGTCCGCCTACTGAGCGAGAGGAGAGAGGAGAGATCGGCCCCGCACACACAACAGAGACGGGCAGAGAGAGAGAGCGCGGGCAGTGTTGGTGAAGGTTGGTGCGATATTTTTACACGGGTCGATAGCATTTTAACTTGTCGAGGGCTGACCTATGTATGTTATGTTTTTATGTAAGAAGGCTGACCAAAATTTTACTTGTGCTTTGTCATTTTTCCCGTTGGGATTTGAGTATGTGAAGAGTAGATGAAATTTTATAAGATTGGGTTATTTAGGATGTTGTGTTTTGAGCCATATACAAATGTAACTTTTTTTTCCTTTTCTTCCACTGTTACGAGTATTTTTATGTTGAACATAAAGACTTATAAGTAACCCGGGATATGTTTTTATTTCGTTTTTGTGGATCCCCGTAACACGCATACACACACACACACACACATACACACACACACACACACACACACACAAACGACCACACAGGCACGTTGTCACACACACACACACACACACACACACACACACAAACGTACACACAGGCACGTACACACACACACATATACACACACAGGCATGCACGCACACACACACATACATACATACACACACTTACGTAAACACACACACTTACATTTGCACACACGCTCGCAAACACACACACATACACACACACACACATCTGCGCGCGCACGCGCAATCACACATACGCAAGCATACACACTCACAAATGCACGCACACGCGCAC
>JAWQFJ010007687.1:20000-36436 GCA_034096865.1 Theodoxus fluviatilis
TTATGGCGAACTGCACATTACCTCAAACACCAGTCAGGCTGTGGTTCGTCCAAAGAAACTTCGCCCCATCCACAGGAAAGTTCTCCCTCCACTCTCACGTGTCCGACTCGGCATAAGTCCACACAGAGAGATTTCGCAAAAACGAAACGACTTCGCTTCTAAGCTGCCTACGCAGCTTAATAGTTAGCGGCATAGACTGCACGCCCAACCCTTCCATCCAGAACGACGGAGCTGAACTGATCAGTCCGATGCTATCAAGCTATGAGGTCGCCTCTCTCATGTGATCAACTTCCAATCAGTGATAAGAATTTTTCCGCTCTATGATTTTCCCCCAATCATTGTCCTACAGATTTTCGCGGGCTCCGAACCCGTGTTAGCTTAAGTGAGGACCCCGTAGCATTCCAACATACCCCCTCAAGTGACACCCCAGGCCCCCTCGAGTGACGTAGTACCCCCTGCTACTCGAAGATCTGTCGCTATGCCCCAACGGCCGTTTGAACGCATAATACAGAGCAGGTTTACACACTGACAGAGGAAAGCACACAGTCACATTCAGACACACTCCTATGCACACACAGTAACATACACAGAAGCATGCATACATAAGAGCGTGCAATTTTGCACATGCACACATGCAGCTAATGAACACACTCATGAAAGCATGCACAATATTGCTCACTTGCTGACATGACATGGATACACACAAATAAATATTACTTATCACTGCATAAACTCCTAATCTATTATGTGTTTGGTGGGATTTAAAAGAGAATGCAGATTAGTGTACAGCATCAAAATAATAAGTTCCCTTTATAACTCGGATGATGCAACAAAAAGGATGCCTTGAGTGGAGCTGACTGGTCCACAGTGGATGTCTTGGCAGAATCCATCTTACATTCCCTTTTTGTCCAAGTGTTCTTTTCACTTTGCCTCTTGTATTTTTAAATTCTGCATAGTTTCAGTTTTTTTCATCCTGTGCTTTACTCGTCTCCCCATGTGTTGACAGAAGTAGCACACAGGTAAGAACAAGCAACATCCATGCCACCTCAACATCCCTATGGAAGTCATTTAACTGTCATCCCTTGGGTGTGGCTTTCTTGAAATTGCACTGTTCCCTGTCTTTATCTCTTTGTTGTTATCAATGTATGAGGCTGATAGTGTTAAGCAGCATATTTATCATTGCAAATGTAAGGCAGCATTATCACACTCCACAAAAAAACTCCAACATGCTGATGGGAAAAGACATGACAACCAGAATGTGCTTCATCTTCAATTTTTAATCAGCTTATTACACATCAAAATAACTTTATTAATGAATAACATTGACCAATACTGTATGCTTGAATAAGCAATACATAATTTGTTATTTTGCACAACATAAGCATTATCAGCAACATAGCAAGCTTTCAGTGCAACACAAACACCACCAACATTCAGGAGCAACAGCAGCAGCAATATGAGCATTACCATCAGCACAACTATCATTATCACTGTTGTTACATCTCTCATTAACATGATTTATGATAGGTCACATATTAATAATCATCATTATCATAAGTATCCTCACCACCATTCATTGTCATTAAAGCAAGTCACATATTTGTCATTTTAAGTAGCTTCACCACAATCACACCAAGGCAACACCAACAGCAACATCATCATTCTTGTTATATTCAACATCATCACTATATTTACTACATTTCTGCATCATTGGGACCACCACCATCATTATCACACCCACCAAGATCACCAGTCTATCTCACAGATATTAAGGCAAACAAAACAAGTCACACATTTGTCATCATTGATATTCACAGCATCACCATATTCATCATATGAAAAAGGACCCGAATTTATTTTTGTCTTTATCACCATCACCATAGCATCACCATCATTACATCACGAACTGCAACATTATCGTCACCAACAGAAGAAGGAGCAGCAGGAACATCAGTATCATCCTTAGCACCACCATCATCTTCATTGATGTTACATCCATTATCAATATGTCTTTACTTACTGCAGTTTATTGTCCACCACTTATTATTTTGATGCTGCACACTAATCTGCGTTCTCTTTTAAATCCAACCAAACACATAATAGATTAGGAGTTTATGCATTGATAAGTAATAATTATTTGTGTGTATCCATGTCATGTCAGCAAGTGAGCAATATTGTGCATGCTTTCATGAGTGTGTTCATTAGCTGCATGTGTGCATGTGCAAAATTGCGCGCTCTTATGTATGCATGCTCCTGTGTATGTTACTGTGTGTGCATAGGAGTGTGTCTGAATGTGACTGTGTGGTTTCCTCTGTATGTGTGTGTGTGTGTGCATGTGTGTGTGCATGTGTGTGTGTTTGTGTGTGTGTTTGTGTGTGTGTGTGTGTGTGTGTGTGTGTGTGTGTGTGTGTGTGTGTGTGTGTGTGTGTGTGTGTGACTACTATACTGATGATAAAAATATTTCTGTCAAGGGGCCAATAGGAATTTGGAGCTGACATTCGAGCAATTTTATGAAGAAAGAATTTAAAGCAAACCATTATTAAATTCCACTATACATAACATGATGATACATTGCTAGTATACACAGATTACAAGAAGTGACTGCATAATCATGCTGCAATTTGTTTTTCCTCATCTTCTATGAAATATATCAATGAATCTGTAATTGTGTTGCTAAAAATATATATAAATATATAAAGTATGTGTCATTGGAAAGATAACTGCAAGATGGCTTCAGGTTTCGTAGTAAGATGTTTTTATGTCAATACTTTTTTTAACCCTAGGTTTGTTAGTTAATTAGTTATTCAGCAAAATAACTCAAAACGATAAAAACGGATCCTAATGAAAATTGGTGGAAGGTCAGGGATTCTCCCAAATAAGAATCCAATGTATTTTGGAGGTAATATGGTGTCTCGTTTTGGAATTACGACCACAACGATACATTTTATTGCAAATCAGTTTAATCACGAAGTTGATGACGTCGAACTATTGAAGACATCGTCGTATGCGTTCGGCACTCAGAAATCGCTATCAGCCAATAGAATGAACCAAACTTCGTAGCGTCAGGCCTGGATAGCCGAAAATCCTGCTTTAATTAAATATACATATCATGGAATAAAACGTGTGGCTTTCTTGAGGCTGGTTGCGCTCTCAGTGTTCGCTAGACTAGTGTGACAATGATGTCGTGATGAACAACTGCGAACACTTTCACAGGTAGTGTTACCGAGTAATTCTAAAGGCTGAACACGTAACAACATACGACTCGAAACATCGACCAAGTTAGCAAATCTCCATGTGTACCTTGAAAGATTTTTGGCCAGAGCCAGAGGGCTTCATCTATTACTTCACTGATTCCATAAAATCATAAAATAAACACAACGGTCCAATCTCAGTTTCACGGTACAGCTAGAGAGCGAGTGCACAAGGGTCGCATCTATAGACCCATCCACACGGCCCACGCGGTCGCTGGGCTTAGCCAATCGCTGGCGCGGAACTAGTCTATTTTTAGCGCAGACTTCTCTGGCTCACACTGGTATCACAAATACGGCACTGTCTGGAACCAGCGTCTCTTTGACTCCATCACGCGTTTTCGCTTCGGTTCTAGCCTATCGCACAACCACAACAAAATGGTTGTTCACTGCCAGTGGGGCACATGCTCTGGTGATCAACGATATCCCGATAAAATAGTAGGAGGCAAATTGCATCAATTTCCCTCTGTAAAAAGCAGAAGAGCCGATGCAATGGCGTGGATCAAGGCGTGCTGCCGGCCACAGGATCAGCTAAATCTCTACCGGCTTAATAAAAACAAAGGAGTCTGCGCGGGGGTGAGTCTCAGATCTGCATTTGAAATTGAACATTACTGTTGTTTAACATAAGTTTATTCATTTCTAGGCTTCAAGAAGCAAATTTTGGGAGGGAGCGTGAGGGTTGAGTGAGGATAGACGTACAGTAACGCTTCATTGCGAGGATGATGCTTATGTTCCTTACCATCTCATTACAGTTAAAGAGCTTGTCTGTCGTGATGGTAGTTCTGAGATTTTGGGTAGAGCACGGTTATACAAAGCTCCAGGATTAGAACAGAATATATCCCATCTGACGTAAGCGAAGAGCAAAGGTTCACCCCTGTCTCGATCAAGTCTTCGAATCGAGCGTGGTTGGTAAATTTCTTTCTCATCAATGCAACTTCCCGAGCTGTCACCTCCACCGTTGAATCCTCTTGCTCATAGATCTTAATTTTGTCTAAATAACATGAGTAGTATTTATTCATACCCCTGTCTATCACAGTCTGATATCACAGTCCAATCGAGCGTGGTTGGTAAATTTCTTTCTCATCAATGCAACTTCCCGAGCTGTCACATCCACCGTTGAATCCTCTTGCTTATAGATCTTAATTTCGTCTAAATAACATGAGTAGTATTTATTCATACCCCTGTCTATCACAGTCTGAGAAATCTTCTCTCTGTCTGGCAAAAATGAGACACAAATGCTGTCCGGAATACAACGCAACGAGTCAGTCGGCTTCGCGTGGAAGCCATTTTGCCGCCTGCATGTGATACCACGCGAGCTACAGCGAGAAAGGGGCGTGGCTGTGGACGGGTCAATAGTGCGCACGGTACCACTGAATTTGCATTTTGATGTAGTGGCAAACAACTTGGAAGCATACATAAGAGTTTGGGAAAACAACATGCTTCCAGGTTCGCGGATTCCGGGGATTCCGTGAATAATGCAGCCGTATTTATGATATCGCAGTCAGCAGCCACCTACGAGCTCGTAACTGACAGAAAATGTGACACTACTCGTCCTAAAACGTTTCTTTCGTAATCTACTTATTTTTCATCCAGATATGACACTCTCCCAAGCAAATAGAAAAGTACGAAAATTCTCATAAATGTGGGGAAATTGCCCTAAAAGCTAGGCCTAAGTAGAGTCGTTATCGTCTCCGTGACTGGCGGAGCCGACGAAATCCCGCATGACTATTAATAGGTACCACATTTAGGAATGGTGTAGCGTAGCCGATGGTTCATCGTAGCGGATAGTTCTGCGCATGTCCATGAGCCGGAAGTGACAACACGTTCTTGCTATAGTCCGTTTAAACTGAACCATCGGCTAGGCTACACCGGGGAGTTATGCTAAGATCCGGCCGCGTTAATGTATCTGCGTTTTGTGACAAACGTCTTGCTCGGCGGTACTGTACTCCATGCACCTTTACGGTCCGCGTGATTTGAGTGTAATCTTAAGATAAACGACGGTTATTGGCGCTGCTGAAATGGTCGAAGTTGGAAACACTCGGACACTTTCGCCGGTAGACGAAGTCTCTAGTGGACTAGAATGAGTCTCTAGTGGACTAGAATGAGTCTCTAGTGGACTAGAATGAGTCTCTAGTGGACTAGAATGAGTCTCTAATGGACGGACTAGAATGAGTCTCTAGTGGACTAGAATGAGTCTCTAGTGGACTAGAATGAGTCTCTAATGGACGGACTAGAATGTGAAATTTGAGCACCAATTAATGGGTAGAAAGTTGCAATACAAAATACCGCCTTTGTAGGTAAAGTTTCTCCGTCACCTTATTTCCACTCATTCTTTCCTGGTCTGGCCGCTCTCGTTCGAGATGCTGTGTGTTGACTGAAAGAACAAGACTCACAACGCACCGAGTTCACGCTACTGTGCTCCAGTACCGAGCACCCATACAGTACGATATATTATAGTCATGAACACACGATTGGCTGATGATTAATGTACGTTCATGTAAAGACACGTACACACTCAACTACCGGCGCGTTCGTGTAGCCTTACAGACACTTGCGTAGACACATACGCGCATGCATACTTGCGCGCGCACTCCCACAGAGAGATACAAATGCACGGGAGTGCGTTCTCACGCAAACAGGCGCGGGCATGCATGGTTCATGCGCATGCATGCACAGAGACGCACAAAAGTACACTCATTAACGTACACGCGCATGCACGCTCATCCATGGGTGGACGCCTACACACACACACACCACACACACACTCTCTCACCTCTCTCTCTCTCACTCTCACTCTCCACTCTCTCTCTCTCTCTCTCTCTCTCTCTCGCTCGCTCGCTCTCTCTCACACACACACCTCGCTCTCTGTCTGTCTTCTTCTGTCTCTCCGTCTGTCTGCTGCCTCTCTCTCTCTCTCTCTCTCTCTCTGTCTGTCTGTCTGTCTGTCTGTCTGTCTGTCTGTCTGTCTGTCTGTCTGTCTGTCTGTCTGTCTGTCTGTCTGTCTGTCTGTATGTCTGTCTGTCTTTCTGTCTGTCTGTCTGTCTGTCTGTCTGTCTGTCTGTCTGTCTCTGTCTCTGTCTCTGTCTCTCTCTCTCTGTCTCTCTCTGTCTCTCTCTGTGTCTCTCTCTCTGTCTCTCTCTCTGTGTCTCTCTCTGTCTCTCTCTCTGTCTCTCTCTCTGTATGTCTCTCTCTGTCTCTCTCTGTCTCTCTCTGTGTCTCTCTCTCTGTCTCTCTCTCTCTCTCTCTCTCTCTCTCTCTCTCTGTTCATGGGTCTAAACTCGAAGACTCGAAACCACATGGTTCACGGAGACCTTGGACGGTTTCCAATTTTAGTTAGCAGTAGCACCCGGGTATTAAGATGTTGGCTGAAACTCTGCAGAATGGGAGAATACAGACTTCCCAAGCAAGCGCATCGAATGCTTCTGAACTCGCACATTAAAGGGGATCGTAATTGGACTGAGCGGGTGAAGAATAGCTTGCACCGTCTGGGCTTTGGGTACGTGTTCCTGAATGGAGGAGCTGGAGATGAGAAACATTTATGTCACTGCTGAAACAAAGACTAAAGGACTGGCATCTCCAGGGCTGGCATGCTAAGAATATAAACAATGACATTTAGGATTGGTTCTCATTCTTCAAACACAACTTTGGTTTGGAAAATTATTTTAATATACCCGACATACAAAAATTCAGGGATTTGTTTATTCGATTCGTTTCGAAACAAACGATTGCGTATTAATGATCGGTACAGAAATGCGTCTAACGTACAATGTCCATTTTGTGAGGAAAAGGAAAGTGAGAGACATTTGTTGTTGTTATCGTGTCCTGCATATCTACCATTAAGAATAAAGTACTTAGAACAGTATCTACACAAGGGAAAGAATCCTAATGTTTGAAGATGATTGATGCGGGGCACCGCTGAGAAATTGACAAGATCGGCACCCATGTACATATTTAATGCTTTAAGACTTAGGGAACAGAAACTGAGTGTAGACAAGCCTTCTTAGCTGTCCAGATTCACGGACAGTAAGTCAGTTCAGTTCAGTTCAGTTCAGTTCAGTTCAGTTCAGTTCAGTTCAGCTCTCTCTCTCTCTCTCTCTCTCTCTCTCTCTCTCTCTTTCTCTCTCTCTCCCTCTCTCTCTCTCTTACACACACACACACACACACACACACACACTCACACACACACATGCGCTCGTACACGCATTCACGCAAACACACTCATATCCCACTCTCCAGTAGACTGACATACTCTCCATCCCAAATTTGTCCATAGAAAAAACAACATTACTACCTCTAACATGTTAAACAAATTCACATTTTCAGAGCAGCGATATGCGTAAAATCTCACGAAAAAAGCAGTTTTCGCTGAAAGTGCAAGATGGCTTTTCTCGTGTGATGAAATAAAAAAGTGAGTTTTGTCGAAGTGAGAGCGACAGCCGGCAGAATTCTGATAACGGTGAGTTTTATGGATGATAAGTGGACATGAATAATGCATAGATAACAGAGGATGATTCGCAGTTAACAAAACTGAAATCTTGCTAAAAACACGACGTGGAGCTGAAAAACAAGTATTGAGAATTCGTCAATTCTTTTTTAAATTTTAAATAGCATCTACTTCACAATGTACTATAGGAAAGTTTTAGACGATAACTGAATTCAATCACACAGTTTTGGAGAGGGGAAATGTCATCAACGTGTATGTCTTCCTGGAAAGTCAGCACGCCTTTTCTCAATAACCTGTTTGACCCCATCAGTGTGACGTCATCCGTTTGAGCTCGTTCCTCATGGCAGAGACGCACTGATTTCTCGACGAAATTATTTTTTAAAAATGTATTCATGTTGAGACTTTCATGAATTTCTTTTTTTTCTTCAGTTGTGCGACTTTCATACTTTTTTGGGTGGGGAGGGGTCGGGGGTTGGGAGAGGTGGGGGGTAGGAACTGGGGTGGGTGGGTGTCGGATGCTCTGTCACGCAAACGCCAAAGTGAGAATTCGAATGACGTCCTCATGAAATCCTTTTGGCACCTTCGACCAAGGGGAGTGGAAAAGAATCGCTTTTCACATACATGACCTCGTCTCTTGCTCAAGAGAAAAGATAGGTGTTTAGACATCAAATCGATGTACATTGAATACAAGCAGACCTTTTCTTTAATAGCTCAACAGGCACTCATGAATCTATGCATTCAACTCATAACCCATACTCACACACGCGCGCATATGTATGCACTTACAATTACACAAACTTACGCATGCATACACGCACACACTCAAACCCACACACGTGTAAAAACGGGTAGGCACACATGCGCGTGCAGGCGCATGAGAGAATACACCCACATGCGTAAGAAGGAAAGAATGAAGAATGAAAGAAAAAAACTGGATGAATGAATAAATAAAGTCTTACGACATATCAGCCTTTGTAGGCTACTTAAGGCCATCACTCACAAAACTCACTCGAGCTGCATAAGGCCGTCGTACACGAGGCGATTTTACCCTGGCAATCTCGCAAGCGTCATTGTGGCAGCCAATCACGGCTGGCAATAGTGGAGCAAAGGCGTCAGTAGCGCTCTGCCATTGGGAGATATTTTTGTCAGTCCGTGTGTGG
Source organism: Theodoxus fluviatilis (assembly GCA_034096865.1). Classification (NCBI taxonomy): domain Eukaryota; kingdom Metazoa; phylum Mollusca; class Gastropoda; order Cycloneritida; family Neritidae; genus Theodoxus; species Theodoxus fluviatilis. The sequence continues at coordinate 28,853 of JAWQFJ010007687.1, forward strand.
CGTGTGGAATTGCCTCGTGTGCGAAGGCCTTTAGAGCAAGAGCAATTCCCAACACAGTAAGACATAAAAGATGTGAGGAGACAATATACTTATAAAAATGATTGCGGTGTGAGAAAAGGGGGCCTCTATTATCATAAACACACAAAAAAAAAGGGGGTCGCGGATGGTGGGTACAACCTAACCTTACAGGTAAAGTGAAGACATAAATGAAGAGAAGAACTCATGGCTGGCGAGGAAGTAAACCAAAGTATAATAAAAACAAAAAACATAAACAAAGAGATGAGAGAAGAGATAGAAAGAAGAACATAAAAATGCACAAGAACACAAAATGTACAGAAGAAAATGAACAATTATAGAGGAAAGCATGGGTGATGAGTATAAACAATACAGAATGACAAAGAAACGAGTAGATGTAAGATAGCGGGGAAAGGGGTTTGTGAGTTAAATGTGTGGATAAGACCTGGGAAATTTGCACTATCTAGATCATGATCGTGGGATGGGACCAGGGAACAATAAGAATAATCGAAACACAGAAGTGGTCTGGGGAAGTGGAAGTAGGGTCACAGACGAGGAACCAGGTAGCTCGTACTTATAAAAACAAGCGGATGATCAGTGCGAGGAGGATAGACATTAGCGGAGAAATATAAAGTCATTGGACAATTATGGCAAGATGAAGGTCTACCAGTGACGTGAGCCTTTCGCTGAATGTGAATTTACCGCGGTAAACAAATAGTGGGACTCGTACGAAGGTTGTCGGGACCACGAACCAGGAAGGTGAGTGAGGAAAGGACCTAGGCCATAGTCCCCCCTTGGACGCCGCCCAAGAAAAGCCAGAAATCTGATTGAAGCACCATGCGTTTTCTAAAGGTGTTTCCGTTTTTCTTCTACTCCGTTCCTGACGCTACTATCGTGATAATGCTATACTCTCTGTCATGTCTCCGATACCCACAATGCACATGACGAATCTTCACACTCCTAAAACACATTAGACAACCCCCCCCCCTCCACCAACATTGCTTGCCAGTTCAGCACTGATGTTGCTAGCCAGCTTCTGTATACGGGCCATGGTCCACGAACCTACAACCACTGTTGAGAAAGCTTTCCTCCTTCCCAGGACACACCAACCCTTCACCTCGCACCCCCGAGAACGACTCGCAGTATCTGAACACTAAGTTATTCCGACTGCCCACAGATATATGCCCGAAACAAAAGTTTTTATCGAAAGTAAACCTCGCACGTTTCGCTTACATTTTCCCGAGGTAAATTGTGCGCCTATCCAACTAGCTCCGCTGGCACAGTTTACCCTTGAGGCTATGTATCGCATGTGATAAAGGAGCCGTTGTGCCTCAAAATTCAGCAACGACCCATGATTTACCCCCAAGGAATACCATTAAGCGAATTAATAAATACCACACAGGGAAACACGAAAGGCGCGTTCCCTGTTTTTAGGAACTGAGGCGCATTTTTCAAATGCTTCAGAGAAGACTCGTCAACGCCATTCGAAGCACGCTTGCGACACGACACAAAGCGTTCTTATTCCTTTCGGCTTGAACACAAGATTGTCTCCCCCACACAGCAACCGGCACAGACGTGCAAAATTCGCACCACATCGCTCAGCGATATCTTTGTCTGGAAACAAAATAAAAAAACCCGCCATTCCTGTTTTGTTATGCTTTCCTCTTGCTTGTTACTACGATAACGTTAGTTCTTTCTGCTCCACTAAATGACACAGTAGTCCCCAGAGTAGATGCCTGCACCAGAGCGTTGTCGGGGAGCACTTCTCGACTGAAAGCTATTGGATGAAACATTCCATTTGTAGCGGCCGCCGCCGTTCTCCTTTTTTTTGTCCCGGGAGGGTTGCCTTACACGGCACACTTGCGTGAACCAGAGAACTATAGATGAAAGCACACGCCGTCTGCACGGCCAACACAAGGCGCGCTGGGGCCCTCCCCCCCACTTCTCCTTCTCACGTCCGCTGTAGGGTGTCTTGAGCAACAAAGCGATGCGAGCCGATAATGTCCAGGAGAACAACAAAAAAAAAAAAAAAGTAAGATCCCGGTACAGATACTGGTGAGGCAGGATGGGACAGCCCCACGACAGAGAAACACAGCGCTCGATGGATGGTAAGCAGGAAGAGCTCGTGAGTCAACATAAGCCGCAGGGAAAAAACAGTATGGTTGTGTGTGATTCTAGTTTGGGGAGGGGGGTGGAGGGATGGGGGGGAGTGGATGGACTGGGATGGAAGGGGATGGGATATGGGGGGATGGGATGGGATGGGGGAGTGTGGATTGGAGTGGGGGAGCGACAACAAGCGCGCAACAAATTGCTTGCTGTTTGGAGTCACCCCTGCGTCCCGGATAACCACCTATAGCGAAGCGCGCGGGCCACCTCTATCAAGTGGGGATTTCGCACCAGCTAGACAACAGATATCGCTCTGGTATAGGCGTTCTATATGAGAGCCGATTCCTCGTCACTGCACGCCTCGGGATCGGAGTATGCAACCCCAAATGGTGAGAGCATATTACGTTGTGGTACAGAGACTGCTGTGGTCTGTGTGCTAGCTCTGTGCTGAGCGTCTGTGCTCTTCGTCCTTCGGGCCCCGCAACAGCGAGAAGAGAAACCCTGCACGACATGGAGACACCGTGCACGGGATCGACCGACCGAATTCGGCCCACAAGAGGTACCTGACTTTATTCTGTGAAGAAGTATTCCCCGCGTCCTTCTTTTTCTGGTCGCCTCTTGCGCCAGGTGCTCACAGCGCCATTTGCAGCGCTCCTTTATATGCTACAAAGTTATGGAGACTCTGTTACCCATTTGGTTTTTTTTTTTTTGCATAAGATTGCATCGAACTGCGGTCATGTTGAGAAAGGCGTCGCGAAAACTCTACCTCACAAAACAATTGACTTGAGGAGGCGGGAGGTGCGAGGTGGGTAGTAAAAAAGATGTGATGGAGTGATAGACGAAAAGTGAAAAGGAGAGAGAGCTGGGAGAGTGAGGAGAGATGGAGGGAGACTGGAGAGAGGAGTAGAGAGGAGTTGGAGTGAAGGCTGTGTGAGAGCGAAGTGGGCATGGCCGGATGGATGGGACCGAACATGGAGACGGGAATTTGGACGTAGGAGGGTTCTATTGGAAGATGGATGGGGAGACACATGGGAGAGGATTGGGATGGGATGAATGAGATTGGAAGGAGGCTGAGGGATGATGGGAGGGGAGATGAGAGAGAGGATTAGCGCGAATTGCTTTTGGCCTTGATTGAGTCTTTTATTTTTCGGGGGGGGGCCACACCCGACCGATGCGCCATTTATGAGGTATCCAAATGTATGACTTAGTTGTCCTTCTATTTCTTTAACAAGCGTTTTTGTGTAAAACACCAGTTATAGCAATGGAATAGTACTATGCCAAGACAATACATTACAATCGACATTGAAGACTTATCCAGTATGTAAAGAATACGTAAGAATACTACGTAATCAATGGATTGATACCTGCGAGCTTGACTTGATGACGACATTTGTATGATTTTCAATGTTACAGTTTAGAATCTTATTAAAGGAAGAGAGGCGATGAGGGGTGGAGAGAGGCCAGAGAGCGATGGGAGAGAGAGAGAAGAGTCGGAGCCGGAGAACGGCAGACGAGATGGGATGAGAGAAGAGAGTTATCTGAGGAGAGAAGAGAGAGAGAGCGAAAGAGGGAGGACGAGAAAGAGAGTGAGGAGAAGAGAATGGAGAGGAAGTAGTAGACAGACAGGAGTATGACCTACAGATGGACAGGCAGGCAAGCAGACAGGCAACAAGCTAGGAAGGCAGGCAGACGGCAGGCCGGCAGGCAGGCAGGCAGGCACAGGACATCCGGAAGACAGACAGACAGACAGACAGGGACAGACAGAGAAAGCAACACCACATAGAAATATGGGCAGTTAGTGTAATCGTTTCGTAAATATAGATTCGAAGGACCTGAATTAACTAGAGATTGAAGTTGAATTGAGACTTAAAGTTTCCTGTCCAAACGGCTTCGTGCTTTAACTTGTTATACAACAGTAGTGGATGTCTCACCAGAGATCCCAGAAGAATCGACCGTGAGTATCTAGTTCTGTGCAGATCAATTAGTCGGGGGCTTCTACTCTACTCTCTAAGATCGAATGATAATGGCCGATTGGAAAGGGAATAAGGAATCGAATGCCTGTAGATGATAATTTTTGTGCCACCGGCATTTGACTTGTATTCTGCCTCCGGCCTCTGGGGTATTGTTGTCAACACTGCTCATGTCGGAAGATGCGTTTCTTCTCCTCTGAGTAAATTAGATGGGCATAATTACGCTGAATAATGATATTGTTCGTGCTCTTCTTCGGGGTTGGAGTACGATACTTGCCAAATAACGAAAGATCAAAATATGGTGATGGCTTTCATATGTAATCCTCTCTTTCGATTTTTTTGCAGTGAAAAGGAGAGGGACTGCCTAATGACATGTATTGAGATTTCAAAGCAAGCTTATCGTTTTTATACGTGTGTGCAGGATAACCAAAAGAAGAACGGTAACATTTTGAGTGGGGCGATCTCTGAATCTTTTGCGCGTGGGCTGAACCAGGAAAACGCCAGATCTCACGAAGATAAAAAATTTACCAAAGTTGGCTATTGTGGTGAATGAGAAGTTTTGTTTTTTGCGCGTACGTAACTGGGTTACGTGGGCATCAAAATAACTCATCCATTTTTTTCGCTTCTGTAGCAGAAAAGTTTGTTTATTTTCATAGCAAACAAACATGGCCGAACATGAAACGCGAATTCATAAATTTTCTAGTGTCATGGGTTGGGTGGGTTGGTGGATTGTGGTTGTTTTGAGGATCTGTCCATGAGAATAGGGCAAGTTTGATGGTATTGCTTGGTTTCATTCTTACGGTGTAGGATGAGGTACAGTAGCACCTGTCTCACTCTCTCTTTCTCTGCATCTTCATCCTGCTCTCTATTTCGTATCTTACTCCTCCTGCCTCTCTCTTCCTCCCTCCTCTTTTCAGGGCACAGGACTGATGCCTGTCGACATGTGGACTGATGGAGTTGGGAATTCGGAAGCAATAAGTGCTTCCCGCTTTCTTTAGATTTATGATCACTGGTGCGGTTGGTCCTCACTCCCTCTATCTCTCAGTTTTTGTCCCGGCACCCAACTGTCGCCGTATTCAGTGATGGCCTCTTCACGCTTGTCAGGTGGACAATATCCTTCGCCGCTTAGGAGGTCGCCGAGCCCCGATGAGGTGCGAGCCCCATGATATTGCTTCTCTAAATGGAAAATAGATGATTTGCTAAGTATAACCAGCTGTCCGCTGGGGAGCAACCCCCTGGGGATGGGGGTCCCATTGTGTTGAGACTGGCATGGTGCACCTGTGGATCTCGATCCACTGACTGCACTAGACGGAGGCTCTCATGCAACGCCAGTGCTTGGGGGATTGAGGTGGGGAATATGGATGGACTTGGGGATATGATGTAGCGGGCGAGAAATCCAGACTGAGGGCAGTGAGTTGAAGGAGCGAGCAGAACGTGAGGGCCACTGTCTCTAGAACTCGATTTGCTGTCTCCAAGCATTGCCGGTCTCAAGGGAATAAATATGAAGCAGATGGATGGAAGTGAAAGAGGAAGAAGAAACGAAACCGAGTAAGTTTAATGGTGCAGATTAAGTTTGTTGGCATGCTGATTGAGCAGAGAGGGAACTCCAAAACAGGCTCTCGATTGCTCCAGGCGCGCCAATGCAATGCAAAAAATCACTGCATCTCGGCCTGTCGGCGACTACGCCACGCTGCATCTATCGAGAAGACTAGCCGCAAATGACGACCCTATTAACTACAGTACAAAAGAGGTTAATAAAAAGGCAATGCTCGTTTCTTGCTTTTTTTAGTTCATGATCTCTTACTTGGGACACCAGCTGAGTAATAAGGGGTGAAACTCTGAGGATGATATTCATCATTAATTAGTTGAGTCATTATATTCAAATCGAATGTTAGAACAGGTGAAAAAAAAGTGGAGTATGAAAGGGGTCATCTGCACATGGGTAAATAAAGTGCTTATAAATACAACTTTACACGCTACTTTGCACATGAAAGGCTATCGACATGTGGTGTTTTATGTGTGGTAAGAGGTTTGGGAACAAAGCATATGTAAACATATCCTCATGTAGAACAATAGACAAGAAGGATATAATGCGGAAGAACTAATCTGTAGATAAACATACCCGTTCCATACCCTATTCGACAAAACACACCACAAAAGGGCATCGGAATCTAGGACACAAAGTTCAGATACCAGGCCGTCAACCTGTGTGTGTCTACTATGTCCCGTTCATTGGGGGAACACGACTGATTCAGTTAAGAGTTTTTGTGGTAGGTGCACAGACGGCACTATATTCAAGTCAGTTGGCTATGAGACTATCAAATGAATATACGTTTCCAGCAACAGGTTGGCTCACGTGATTACCTCTAAAAGTTTCATTCCCAAGTAACTGCCAAGAAACACCGTTACTGAAACAGCCCACGCTGCAATGCCAATAATCAACATTATGTAGAGTGGATTCCCCGACTGTAGTTATGTGATACATCATACTGGCAAAGCCCTATTTGTCCGCGTTCAGTCAGTTCATTTTCCTAAACATCGATTTCCTCAGATGAAAGTATAAAACTTGTATGCACAGGTTAGGTTAAAAATGTCCGAAGAACACACGAGAGTGTCTATTGTGAACTTACTTAATGTTATAAGGACTTTGAAGACACACAGCAATATGATATCGCTACTTCGATTGTTAGCGATCCGCTAGTTTGTTCGGAAGAGGTCAGCTGGTCACGATTCTCTGGTTGTGTGGAATTCTTTGTAAGGCCAAACCGTGGTGTCGTAGAATGATCAAACCTAGAGGAGTGCTTCAGGCCGTTATGTTTAGTGAATAAGGTGTTCGAGACAAGTACCGTTAGTCGAGCAAACGATCAGCTCAGATGTCAAGTCAACACTGTCTAGGGTCTCGCTGGGATAAGCATGTGTGCAGGTGGAGTACTCCAGAGAAGAATGGCCTTAAACTTCAGCTCCAAAGACAAGTAAAAAGAACCAGAAATGACACAAGACAAATAGTTGGACTTTGTCTTGATCGCTATCGACGAGCGTAAAATTCAAAAAGTTTGAGGGCAGGGTTGGGCGAGGCGTCGCCACGGTCAAGGCGGGTGGCGATGCGAACTTTTATTTGAGAGGAGAGGTGCTCTGACATCTTGTGTGGGTCGGCGATCATTCTCGATTTCTGTGTCACACGACACTGAAAAAAAAAAAGAAGATGAACCTTTAGGTCTGACGTATCGACAGAGGGCCCAGTCAAAAAGGCCAAAGGAAGCCCGTCGGCCGTTCCCGCGGTTAGCGGGGGATCACAACGGTATCAGCGGGGGGGAAGGATAAGGATAACGAGATACCAGTCAGGGGCGGATCTCAGTACCCCACCTTATCTCACGTAAGAAGTGGGGGGGTTGCATAGGGTGCAATTGCACTCCCCCCTCCCCCAGCGTGGACTAACCCCTACTAAAAAATAACGAAAAGATAAAAAAAAAGAGATATGTTGATCCAATGTAGG